>JAAGKR010002578.1:11352-91008 GCA_011419295.1 Clarias macrocephalus | reverse complement strand
ATTAGTGCTTATTTTTTTTGAGATCTAACTGCTCAGCAAATCATCAGGGGCTAACTCAAATCAGTGAACCATGATCTGCCTTCATAATTGATAAGCTGAGCGATACAGCCTGCAGCTTTTTCTGTTTCGCTGTCCATGTTAATAAGAAGCATTTTCCAACAATGTTAGAACCATACAGCAGAAGAGAGAACAATGGTCCGGAGCCACGCGTCTTCGACTTTGCTGAATCACTCCGTGTGCTTGGCACAGATCTTGCTTGTGAAAGCCCTCTCCAAAAGTCAGCCTGCATGGCAAGACGAACTCTGCGGAAGCTGTCTGTAAGGCAAAACCAAGAAAGTCGAACGGAACCAGTTAGGTTTAAGATCTATTTTGAGTGAATTTTTGGCTTTAGAAATCTGAATGCCTTCCTTGCCTTTTTATGTGGATGTCTTCTTGCTTCCAGGGTTTGGAACGCTGGTGTTGAAAGACGCTGCAGGATTTTTATCTTCCACAGAAGGGTGCGTTCAATTTCGCTGCCAAGTAATTAAGCAAGATTATTTGCTGTTTGATAGAGTTGCAAAATCACAGGACTGTGCAGTTACACCAGACCTCAGTTAAAATCATATCAACACAGCTGTCATATTGTCTGTATTACCATCATGTAGTTCTATACAGTAGTTCAATCACATGCAATTTATGTGAAATTCTCACTCATTATTCTTAGGACTGGACGACATGCCAAGATCAATGCCAAGTCGATACGTTTGAGCATATTGGGAGGTTATCATCGGTACTTTAATAAGATTGCTGCTACAATGCTGAAAGTACTGTGAGAAACACCTCACAAGACTGGGGCATGCCATGCTCTCAGACTCCTGGCAAGCATCAGAGCGCTTCTCTTTTATCCAGTAGGAGGGCCAGTGGCATCAGAATATTTTGATTCTTGAAAAGCTGTGTACCCCAAGAGGCAGGACTTCTAAGGCATGGGGGAGCAGGGCTTTACTGGGGGCAAAATGTCAAGCATCTCTTTGGCCTCATTTAGTATGTTCATATGCACTATGGTTATAGCTCGGCTAAGCCATTTTATCAGACTACAGTCGGTCTTTGTCTCATTATACAAGAACAGCAGCGGAATCGATTTATTGACTGAAGTATGTCCAACCTTGCCACGATAGGTGTCATTTTTCAGTTTGTTAGTATTGTATTGACCTATTACATCACAGACTAAACAAATCAATAAACAAGTTAGCTAGCAACAAACTAGTAGCATGTTGTGCGGCAAACGCAAAAACGTACAAAAGAGATGCACTTCATGTTTCTATCGCTCGTGTTTATGGTTTTATCCAAAGCCAGATAACACCTTTGTTTGAATGAGTTATAGGTGCAAAGTGTAGCTCGACTCCCAACCGCTGGATATGCTAGTCCGACTCTGAAAAGTTTTATTTGGTATTTTGTAGGACTAACATGTTTACTTTTATTTCAAAAGTTTAGTTTTTGTCAGGGCGGCACGGTGGTGTAATGGTTAGCACTGTCGCCTTGCACCTCCACGGTCCGGGGTTCGATTCCCAGCCAGGAGTTTGCATGTTCTCCCTGTGCTTGGTCGGGTACTCTGGTTTCCTCCCACAGTCCAAAGACATGCAGGTTAGGCTAATTGGCAATCGCAAATCACCTGTAGTGTGTGAATGAGTGTGTGTATGTGTGTGCCCTGCGATGGATTGGCACCCTGTCCAGGGTGTACCCTGCCTCATGCCCTAAGTCTCCTGGGATAGGCTCCAGGGCCCCCCACGACCCTGAATATAGAATAAAGCGGTATAGATGATGAGACTATCAGACTTCTTTAATGTCATGTAAAGGTATTGATTGAGCACCACCTATCTGTGCTTGTGAGTCTGGCTCTGCTGATTAAATCACCAACTGAGACCCTTAACCTAGCAGTCCAGGAAATGCTTCTGAAGTACACAGGCCACCTCATTGATTATCCCAGGTTTATTTCCTGATTCCCTAGGTTTTGACTTCTATTCTATTGTGCTAAACAATTCCAAGTCCACATCTAAAGGTGGCAGCCGTAGCAGTGCACCAAAACACAATGCGTGGTAACTCTCTCTCTCTCTCTCTCTCTCTCTCTCTCTCTCTCTCTCCCTGGTTTTATTCACCACAGTCCTCTATGAGCTCTGCGTTGGTTCTCCCTCTTTGCTGAAGTCTCTTAAGTCCTCTTCTTAGGAGTGTGTGCAGAGTGCTTAAAATGGATAGTCTAAAACTGCAGTTTCAGCAATTAGAATCGGGAAGCTGCATGCTCTGGCTTTCCTAGAATGCATTGGTGGCCATGTGACTCTGCAGTGACCTTGCAGTTAAATCCAGGATTTCTGCTAATAGTTATATCACTGATCTTTGTGACCCAGCAGTCTTTAATAAAGTGTGAGCCTACCGAGAATTCCTCTCTGTGCCAGTAAGCACCATATAGTATTATGTAGACCAGATGTCAGCCATCTGATGCTCAAACCCAATTCTTTATCTGCTACAGAGGAAAGACATGAGTGGCTCAGTCATGTAGGCAGAAGCTAGGCCACTGGGTGGTGGATGTGATTATCTTAGCCTATAGCTGTGTTTGACTCCCAGCTCCTGTTGTGAAATCAGTGCTCTTCCTCAGTTTTAGGATGCCTGTCCTGGTGCTACCTCTACCTGGTACTTTCTCCAGATTCTACATGTTTGATAATTCTCCTGTCGGTATGAATGTGGCAGTAATTTCTGAGAACCTTCTTACCTTTTAGTCCTAAAGTGAGTTCTGTTTCTTTTGCTTTTGTTGGTATACTTGTTTCTCACCACTTTTGTTGGTTAGAAGGGGTGTCACATGTGAAACTATAACTCTATGATTCATGGATAACCACAAGAGTTTCTCGTAATACACAATGAGTGCTGTCGAAGCAATAAGGTTTCAGACAAACGGCGTGGTAAGATCATGGTATTTTTTGTAAATACTCTGTCGTACATTACGACTTAAATTTGCACACTTGTACATGCACCAAGCAGTGTGATGGTGTTTCTCGTAGTTCTTTGTGGATGTCCACAATAATTGTTACATACTGTACAGTACCAGTCAGAGGTTTGGACACACCCTTTAGTTCCATTGAAACTATGAAATAACACGTAATTAATTAAGTAATTAATTTACAACAACATCAACATTAACAGTCAGTTGTTATTTTAAGACATGAAGGTCCGCTGTTCTGGAATAGCTCTTGCAAGAACAGTTTTCTCAAGTGCATTTGTAAAACCCATCAAGCTCCATGATGAAACTGGCTCTCATGAAGACCTTCACAGGAAAGCAAGACCAAAACTTACCTCTGCTGCAGAGAAGAAGTTCATTTAGAGTTACCAACCTCAGAAATCACCAATTAATAAACAGCACCTAAGATTTAGAGCCGTTATGAATGCTTTACAGAGTGTAAATAGCAGATATCAACTGTTCTTATGTTATGTTCTGTTATTATATATTTTGGATGCCTTCAGCATTGTTTTACAATGTAGAACAAAATGAAAATCAGAAAAGACCATGGAATTAGTAGGGGTGTTCATACTTTTGACTGGTAGTCATTTTGGCTTAATTTTTTCTTTAAATAGTTTAAATATTAAGTAGGATATCAATTTCCCATTAAGTTTTTATTTTAGTAAATTCAAACAATTAGTTGCTAGCTGGTGGTAGCTTGTTTTGGTGAACAATCTATAATTTATTTTAAATTTAAGGTGTATGCAAGCATTGTGAGAGACCAGTGAAGAAGATTAACCTTCATGTCACACAAAATTGGACCAAGCAGTGTTATTTGGAAGAAGAACTGCATTCCTGTAAAGCAGCAGGGATTAGGGTTACGGATGGATAGATGGATAGACTTCTGCAGCGCTGTAAATTATAGCACTGTAAAAAGTCCCTTTAGCATCACAAGCAAACTGTTTCCTCAATTAAAAAGATACGTATCATATGGCAGGAATTCACATGATGCGTCAACTTACTTTATGAATCATTTGCTTTTCTTCCCTGCAAAATTCTAGATCAGTCCTGCTTCTTGTGAAAAGAGGGCCTGAGCAATTACTCGAAGAGTTCTAAGCCTCGGTAGTTGGTTGAAAGTGGTATTGGACCCAGGTTAAATCATTCACATTTGATATAAATGTAAAACAGCTTCCTAAGGTTGTAGTTTATTACTTCAGAAAAAGTAGGCTTTGACTTCATTCTCTGTGCTCACTTGGAGGATGCTGCAAGCCCCGTTTGCTCTTGCTGGGTAAAAGCCTGTGTAATGTTCTTCACAAATTTGAAGTTGCCTTCTAGTTTGTCCCAGAGCGCGTAGCGTTTGGCCTGTCCATGGATCAGATATATTTGGGCACAGATTGAGATCTGGGGAATTTAAAGGGCCAAGTGAACACTTTGAATTGAGAGCAGCCCACAAATCCCATTGCTTTGAAGATGCTCTGACCTAGTCGTCTATCCATCACAAAGCGGCCGCTCAAAATCAAAGTCACTCAAAGTCGATCCTTGCGCTTGCCAGTTTTTCTGCTTCCAACACATCAGTTTCAAGAAGTGATTGTTCACTTGCTGTATAATCTATCTTGCTGGTCACTTGATGTCTAATGTATAAGAGCATGTTTTTTTTTACCCTCCTAATTCTCTACTTTGATTTTTGAATTTCCTTTATTTGACAAATTATTGACTATGAACGTTGTAAAGCTAGACAAGCCAACTCGCTTCTAACACACGGCTAAATTCCAAAACCTTCTTTAACCCCTAATCATCGCCCCTACTTGGTGTGTGGGACAAGGGATTTTGCACCCTAGAACACTAGCTTTCTATTTAACACTCTTTGGGATTCAACCCCAAGAATCCAGAAATTATTGGAGCTGATATTCTAAAGTGGAATAAGTGGAAATATAAAGAGAAACTAATGAGGTTTACAGGACTGTCCACCACCTTTATGGTTTGTTCTTCTCACATTTTAGACACATACTGTAGTACTGGTAAGAATTTACAACTACTTTCTTCATTGTTTAATTATTTAATTGATTAAATTAAACTGTGGGTCGCTAACTGTCAGTCACCAGCTCTGCCAATTAGTTGGTCTGGATATGTGTTGGAGGAGCAAAATAGCTGGTTTAAAAGGGAAAAAAAATGTTTGAATGTTCATCACAATATTCATCACAAAAGCACTCCCTCTTGTATGCTTTTGTTTAATTATGGCAGCAAGCTAGCAGTGCATTTGGTAAAACTAATTAATGTGTACGATACCTCTATACAGTTGGAGTACGACTTGGAAACCTGACTGACAGGAATTTTTTGTTTCAAGGTGATAATTGTAGTTAATGCTGCATTTAATCCTCTAGATGAGAGGTACTGTAGTTTCACCATGAGCTCCACTTCCCATTAAACAAAAAAACCCTCATCTTTCAAACCACTTCTCATCTGAAACAAAGAATGGTTTCTGACCATCACAGAACAGTTATCAAGGCAGCTACACTTTGGAAAATCAGATAAATAATTTTATGCAAATGTAAGATTATGTAACTAATCGTAACATACAGGTGAAACTCAAAAAAATTTGAATATTGTGCAAAAGTTCATTTATTTCAGTAATGCAACTTAAAAGGTGAAACTAATATATGAGATAGACTCATTACATGCAAAGCAAGATAGTTGTGATTTGTCATAATTGAGATGATTATGGCTTACATGAAAATCACAATTCCAAATCCACAATCTCAGAAAATTTGAATATTGTGAAAAGGTTCAATATTCTAGGCTCAAAATCAGCTAATTAAGCCATAACACCTGCAAAGGGTTCCTCTCAAAAGGTAGTTGCAAAAGAAGTTGGATGTTCCCAAAGTGCCATATCAAATTCTGTTGCTTAGTGGTCCAAATTCCTCTTTTCTGATGAGAGCACTTTTTGCATCTCATTTGGAAACCAAGGACGCAGAGTCTGGAGGAAGAATGGAGAGGCATACACTGCAAGATGCTTGAAGTCCAGTGGGAAGTTTCCATAGTCTGTGTTGATTTGGGGAGCCATGTCATCTGCTGGTGTTGGTCCACTGTGCTACATTAAGTCCAGGGTCAACGCAGCCGTCTACCAGGAGATTTTGGAGTACTTCATGCTTCCTTCCGTAGTGAGCTTTATGGGGATGTTGACTTCATTTTCCAGCAGGACTTGGCACCTGCCCACACTGCCAAAAGTACCAAAACCTGGTTCAGTGACCGTGGGATTATTGTGCTTGATTGGACAGCAAACTCGTCTGACCGGAACCCCATAGAGAATCTATGGGGCATTGCCAAGAGAAAGATGAGAGACATGAGACCGAACAATGCAGAAGAGCTGAAGGCCGCTATTGAAGCATCCTGGTCTTCCATAACACCTCAGCAGTGCCATAGGCAGATAGGTTCCATGCCACGTCGCATTGAGACAGTACTCGCTGCAAAAGGGGCCCAAACCAAGTACTGAGTACATATGCATACTTATACTTTTCAGAGGTCCGATATTGTTCTATGTACAATGCTTGTTTTAGTGATTGCATGTAATATTCAAATTTTCTGAGATTGTGGATTTGGGGTTTTTATGAGCTGTACGCCATAATAATCTCAATTATGACAAATCACAGCTTGAATTATCTTGCTTTGCATGTAATGAGTCTCATATATTAGTTTCACCTTTTAAGTTGCATTACTGAAATTAATTAACTTTTGCACAATATTCAAATTTTTCGAGTTTCACCTGTAGAGCAGAATTATTCATCAGTAGCGACATATTACAGTGCATGAGCCCTTGAGGTCCTCTGCATTCATCTTTTGGAGTTTACATGATTTCATGAATTTAAAGGTATAGTTTTTTCAAGTAGGTTTTAAATAAAAATTGAGGTGCATATAAGTACATTACAATAGGTCTTGATTGTTATAAATTGTCCTGTTCTGCACACCGAGTGTGAAGTTTGTCACCCGGAAAGCGAGTACAATGTAATTAATCTGAGCCAAATTCCACAATGCTCGTTCTGTGCAAAATGCATGCCAAAGTTAAGCTGAGATTCATATGAAACTTCTGCAGTGCTGCTGCAATTTTAATGTTTCTGTGCATTTATTACCAAACCTAAAAAAAGGTTTTAGACCTAAAACAAAAAGTTGTGTGCAGATCGGATGGTCCGTTCCGGTGACAAACTTCACGGTCGGTGTGCAGAAAATTTATAACAACCAAGACCTATGATAATGTCAGGCAAAAGTATGGACACAACTTATAATTCCATGGTCTTTCCTAATTTTTATTTCGTTCTACATCGTAAAACAATACTGAAGGCGTCCAAAGTAAGATAATTAAGGTAAGTTTTGGTCTTGTTTTCCTGGGATGGTCCTCATGAGAGACAGTTTCATCATGGTGCTTGATGGGTTTTGCAAATGCACTTGACACTACTGTTCTTGCAAGAACAGCCTTCCAGAACAGCTGATCTTCGTGGCTTTAAAAAAACAAATGACTGATTCTTCTCTTGTGTAACACCAGTCACGATTCTTTTCAAAGGTAAAGTGGTTAATTTGTTTTATTTTTAATTTGTTTTATATTAATTATTTTTATGTAAGTATTTTTGGGTTGTGGAACAAATCATCCAAGGTTTAACTGTATCTAATGCAATATGTTATTTCCTAGTTTAAAAAAAAATTTTTTTTGAATGTTGAAAATAACTCCAAAATAGTGTTCAAACTTTTTATTGTATGTATGTGAGCCTCAACGTTTGTTTTAGGACGGACTTGAAAAAACCTGAACTATCCCTTTAACCATAAGGTTACCATAATGGACTTTGCTGGGCAATAAACATTTTTGCTGAGTTGCATCTATGTCATCATTAATTCTTTTAACAAAGCAAACACACACTATTTTAAGTTACTGTCCTATTATAATTATTGATATAAAACTTTCTTCTTTTACTAGACAGATTGTTTTTCACTAATTTCACTGAAATACCGAAAAAAGCAAGTATTTTTGGCTAAAATATTTTGCCATCATTACGTGATATTAGGAGTGCCGGTATCCAGTAATCCATAATCCAGTATGTACTGTGTGTACATTTTATAAAATGATTTTGTTAAATTTTATGTTGTCTGGTGTCTGGCGGCCAATGCACATTCCTAGCTGTTTAACATGTAGCTTATCTTGTGTGTTAGCCAGCAAATACAGTACATAGCCTCGAAATGAACAAAAGGAAACATTTGTCATTAGCACCGAGAGTGGCCTTTGAAATGCATGCTATAGCGTAATCAGAGTTTAATGTTGGTGTTGTATTAGTAATGTGCAAAATAATCAGATGCAGACTCACTCGCTCAATCACTCGCTGAGTAGTCACATGTGTGTGCATTGGAACTAGACATTTAAAGGTATGTAATAAAGGCAGTTCGTGAGCATACTAAGAAATACAGTCCTGCCAGCAGCTCTGCATCACATTATGCACATATTTCCCAAAGTATGAATACCTCTACTCTGGCTGTACGAAAGATATGCAGGAGAATGTGTCAAGGATGATGATGCTTCTGGTGACATCAATTGCGCATTTCAAGTTCAAATAGACTTCTGTGCGTTACATCGGGCAGTAATCAGTCCTCCATCTGTAGTTTTCCTTTAAGAGCATGCCCATCTTTTTTTTTTCTTTTTTTTTTTTATCCCTCATGTATTGTTCAGAGCTTTAAGTGACCTCGGAAAGACACGCGCCCTTTGAGACACTTCCTGCTTTTTTGTAAAGCTTTGCCAAAGCATGCAAATTCACACTTCCTACCAAACCGGTAAGCCCGTCTATATTTGGCTTTGTCTCACAGTACTCCTAAAATTTTATTCTATGGGGAAAAAATATAATTAGAACAAGCAAGCCTTTGGGTCATAGTTGAATTTAGGATCCCTTGTGGTAGTAAACTCAAGCAGTTGTTAGTAAAAAAAAAAAAAAGAGTCCGATTTGTGGTCAGATGGGTGGGTTTGTATAGATTGTGTAGCACACTGCCAGTGAAACCACAACAGCCAGCAGTTAAGTAAAGATAAGGAACACCCATCCAATGATCAGAGCAGGGTTATGTGGAAAATCTGAGCCTGTGTAAATGTGGGAAGTTCCCATGATAAACTGAGAGTATGAATAGGATTAGTAAACTAGCACATGCATGCAAAATAATTGATGTAGATTGGTGGATGAAGTTATAGTTTCAGTTTAGTTGTCTGGTATGACCATAATTACAAATTTCACAATCAGCGTAATATTTTGAGTAGGTTAGACCCACTTATCAAGGAACTGCTGACCTTATATGCTCATTACTTATCATGATACACCCAGAAAAAGGTGTGTGTGCTCAGGATATATAAGATTCCGAACCAGTCTGTGTGCATTTTTCTTTCTTATTTGAGCACACCTGAGGAAGGTAATAAAGGCTTCTATATATTAATTACCTGCCTCAGGCATGAATATAATGATAACTGAATCACTCCCCATTGTTATGCTGTCAGACATAATGACAAAATGCGTAAACTTAAGTTCATGCTTCTTATGAGACTTATGAATATGACTGACTGCCTGACAACATAGAAACCAATAGCGGTTGTTTTGCCGTATCCATGTCCTGTCTTTGCCCTATACGCCCAACATCAGTGTGTCGCCTACTATTCTACCCATCCTCCTTCATCTCTGTGTCCTGCACCTACCTGTCCCACCTTTTTACCACTCCTACTTCCGTCCACCTCCCACTATGTGCAGCCTGTCTCATACCGTGGCCACTTTCCTTTTCCAGTGTGGTTTGTTTTCTCCTCCACTTTACCTTTTACTCCAGTTGCATCCACGGCCTAGGCAAATATCAGGCACATATTCGTATGCATTCTCAAAGTCAGTGCCTTGCAGTATTTTTAGCATCACGCTCGTTAATTATCAATGCTTTAGGCCTGTCATTTCTCTCGGGGATGTATCATCCATGCAGCCCAAATATCAGTTACTGTAATCTGCCACCAGTTATGTCAAGCAGGTTCTCAGTTGAATCGCAGCACAAAAGCCTTGCAGAGCATGTCACTATTAATGACTGTCATTAATAATGTTGGAGTCTAACTGCACCAATCACAAAAAAACTAAGATAACCAACATGCCAACACTGAATGCAGCAATAAATGGAGGACCTGCATTGCAAACTTGTTTTACTTTCTTTAATTTCAGCTAGCTGGTTTGGAGTATATATCTTTTTTTTTTTTTTTCCAAAACTGTTTAAGAGTTGGTGTGGGAAAGAGTGAGTCATTACGTACAGCTGCTTACAGTCTTAGCCATCGGGTTCGTGACAAATTTGCTAGTGGCCTAGAGTGACCTACTGTAGAGCTTACTACTGTAGGTCATTCAGTGCAGTCTGACCACAAGGACTGATTGACATCCACAAGAGAATTGTGTCCCATGTACAGCAGTGTGTTTATTGATGTGGAAGGGAAAGAGAAAAAAAACGGATGCGGCCAATTTCGTAATAAGGTCAACTCGCCCTCTTCTTACAATACACAGACGCATGTCTGAGTCAGTATGCCAGAGGCCTTGGGTTCATATCACACAATGCTCTTTTCTATTCTCAAGTTGCACAAGTTAAAAGCCTGGACTATTGCTGCGTTTGTATTGCATGTTATTGCATTGTTATTAACAGTTAACTGCCGAGCAATCTGATTGGACAAGGGGGCATTCCACGAGTGGTAACAGCACTGAGACGTTTAGCTATACATATCATGTCACGTCTTATCTTATCAACATGGGTATAGCACGGCTGTGATGCCTTCGACACTAGGGCATGCTATATAGAGCAGTACAGGACTACCTTTCATGTTATATTGCTTAATTATAACAAAGTATATTTGTTGCTAACATCAGCCTGAATCCATTTTGACTAGGAACAATTATGAATTCAAGGTGTTGAATTAGCAGTCTATAACAGCCATGCCTCTTGCTTTGTCTCCTCAGTCACCCCTGACCTGTCTCCTGAGAGTCCCCTACTCGGCACCCTTCCGCTGCCACCATCTCGCTCACGCACTAGCGGCCCCAGCAGCGGCCCCGCCACCCATCCCCCCGCCGAGCCGTCTGCGCGACCACACCGGAAGCGCAGCGGCGAGGCCGGAAGCGGCAGCGCTAGCCCACCTGTCCGCGGCGCCATGGAGGTGGGTATGCGCGTGGTGCGTGGCGTTGACTGGAAGTGGGGCAATCAGGACGATGGCGAGGGCCACGTGGGCACAGTTGTGGAAGTGGGGCGCCAGGGCAGCACCAGCACACCTGACAAGACAGTAGTGGTGCAATGGGACAGCGGCACTCGAACTAACTACCGCACCGGCTACCAGGGTGCCTATGACCTGCTGCTTTACGACAACGCACAGATCGGTGAGTGTTATCCAGTATCCAAAAATATCTTGGACTTCCAGGACGATCATATGAAGGTTATATCAGTCTGAATTTGTATAATGTCTAGTTTCAGTGTAATGTCCCTGTAAAATACTAGTAATTCATAGTAGTTACTGAATAATATGCATTCACATGAGGAACTGAATATAAATACAAATTTAAGCTTGTTTGTTTATTTTATGTCTCTTGAATTTTAGGATTGTCAGAATTTGATTAGACCATTATGATTACATATAATGACACAAAGATAGCAATACAACTAACAGCACATAAAAATATGTGGACTGGCCATCACAATCGTATTTGGGTCTTTCCCAAACTGTTGTACCATTGTATACTGTAGGATGCTGTAGCATAAAGATTTCGCTTTGCTAGAACCAACACGAGTAAACATATTCCAGAATAACAGTGCGTCTATGCACAAAAAACATGGTTCATGAAGACATGGCTTTCAGTGGTTGTAGAGGAAGAATTTGAGGGCGATTTGGCTTTAGGGCTCCGGAATCGATTTGAAAAAACACTTGACCCCAAAAATCATTCCAACCTGAGATATTAGACAACCATCTTTCACATCCAAATTGTCAGGGCATGTGTAGCAAGCACTGATCACATCTTTGACCTACACAGCCATAACCGATACAATAGGAAGGAACAAGAGAGCGTTGCTCTTGACGTTTTTTTTATGAACTATTAATAATATTAGGCATAGCATGAAGCTTAACGCTCTTGTTCTCTTCTTTTCTTGTATTGAATGACGGCTTACAAGCCAAGTAGGATACCTGCTGTATCAGAGAGGGTAAATACGAAAGCGAACCCGAGAACAGTGAAGAAAAACAATGTGAATGGTGGCTAGAGGGGGAGTGGGGACATGGCGCAATCGTTCCTGGGACCGGAACAAATCAGATGCGTCTAATGCGAAAACGCTGTAAGTGGCCTGCACAAAGCCCTGACTTGAATCCCATTGAGCAGTTTTGCGATGGAATCAGTACCCTGATCTCACCAATTCCCTTTTTTTTTTCTTTTTTTTTTCTTCTTTTTTTACGTTGTGTAAAAAAAAAAAAATAAATAATAATTTTAAAAAATCATAAATCACATATGCATATAATCACATATGTGATGGTCAGGTTACCACAAGTGTTGGAAAAAAAATTATCATCAGGACTAGTCTTAGTTCAGCGATCTGGTCTTAAGAATTAAAGCAAAATTTACTTTATAGTAATTTTTAGACATTCAGACGGGTCTCCATTGTGTCTGTACAAGCAAGAAACATGAGGAATCTTTTATTTTTCAGATTTGTATTGGCTCAGAGCCCTTCTTCTGGACTTGTTGCTCAGCTCTGCTAAGGAATAGCTTTTTAACATAGACAATAAACCAGTGCGTTTGGAGGAGGAGTAAAATAAAGGCAGATTGATGTATGAAAAAAGCATTTTATATCAGCTGGAGCGTTACAGGAGACACTTTGGGGGAGCTCTGAGACCTTTGCTAATTTGTTGTAGAAAATATGCAACCTTTAAAGGTCTGCACTAAACATTAGTTGCATGTCTGTTGATGTGGTTTTGTTCAAATATTTAAATGTCATACACGCCACACATTTAACGTAAGGGTGCAGATTTAACATAACGCATAAGAACATAAAACATAAGGAATGTTACTACAAATGGTTAGATACCGGTGCTGGGTGTTGTGGAAGAAATACGCTCTAAAGTTCAAAGCTGAATGTTCTTAAATGGGGCGTATGTTCTTGCCTTTAAGAGAGCGCATGTTTTAGATCCAAGCGATGCCGCAGTCATCAAGTGCCAGTCTGATATGAATCTCAAGTAGGTGTTTAAACGTTCGCGGTTTAAGATGACATCAGGAAACAGTCCAGATTAGCGTTGCACAATTAATCACTTAAAAATGGAAACCGCAGTATGGACCTGTGCAATTATTTCATCACAAAAGCCTGCAATTGTTTTTACAGGAAAATGCGCATGGTCAGGAATTTATGTACAGTTTGTCAATTATTTAAGTATTTGTTTATTTCTTTTTTAATAATTTTGTGCTGATAAGTAAATATTGGCAAACATTCATTTAATGAGCTAATTTCTCCAATAATTAGTCTTTTTAAATACGTTTAAACACAAAATGGTACATGCAGTACTTAAATATCGTAATTTAAATCGCAACATGTCTCAGAATAATTTTAGCCAAACTATCTTTTAGTCCTTATTCTCCATGAGTGTTTTTTTTCTTGTGTGTGTGTATTTATATACTGTATGTATGTATACATACCTTATATACCTTATATATACTTCATATATATATATATATATATATATATATATGTGTGTGGAGTTCTCTCACTCCACCAGCTCCAGTGCTGCAGGTCTGTATAAACTGGTATTCACATACAGCACATGCAGTTCCCTCTAGCTGCAGAGTCGCTGTCTGTCTTCCTGTCTCTCTCTCTCTCTCTCTCTCTCTCTCTCTCTCTCTCTCTCTCTCTCTGTCTCACATGCTCACATGCACACACACATTCCTTCAGCAGTTTAGCCATACACAGATGCCCTGGCTGTATTTATAGCCAAGTAAATGTTCATTGCTAAGCTAAGATGCCTGTTTCCCGCACCATTAAAAGCGGCATTCTTCTGCCGTGAATGATTCAGAGTAATGGAGCGAAAGAGCATGTGAAATACAGAGTGAGAGAGAGAGAGAGAGTGCACACGGAAAAGAGCACTAGCTTCAAGTGCTCGTTATGCTCTGCTTTATAAAGAATGCAGAGCTGTGTGAGCTCAGGTTTGACTTGTGTCATCTCATGAGCTTAGAACCACATCTCTTATCATTTATAAATATTGCTTAGTATCCGACTTGTTACAGCGGTACATGGCTCGTTGTATGATCCGCACTCTGGCTGTAGAATTTATTTTAATTTAAAAAAGACATAATACATAATTTGTAATAATCTCCTTTTCATCTGTCAACAAGCTTTTATATTCCCTCATTATAAAATGCACCGCTGTCTTCACTTCTTCATCAGAAGTGAAACTTCATCCTCGAAGGGCTGCTTTCAGGGGACCAAAGACGTGAAAGAGAGAACGCCTCAAAAGATCACAATGCCTTTGAATCGCAGTCCATAACACAGATTACTCCTCCTCATATAGCCCTTCTTATTGTGTCACTTTATGGCGTCTTTTTTGTTGACATAGCAATGACCTCTTCACCCTGAATGGCCTTGCAAGGTAAGTCAGACGGAGAAATAGAATTCGCTTAAAGAAATTCATCAATAATGAGGACATAGCAGATATGAAAGGAAGAAAACACGGCATGGCATGCTGTAACAGGAAATTAATCCACAATGTGGAATGATATGAAGCGGAGTTACTGATAACAGCATGCCGTGAAGTGCTTAATTTCACGTACACCCCAGAAATTCACCAACAATGACTTTATTATTCATTAATGACCTGTCACTGAGCAGGAGGTGTTTGATTCATAACAATAAATCCTAAGCATGATATGGGAAAAAAAGTGTCTAGGTTTAGTCTGACTGTCTGACTGTGATGAGCTTTAATCGGAATGACGCCTTTACACAGATTAGTCATAACATTAACGGCCCTGTCAGGTCAATTATATAACAGTAACATGGTGACAGGATCATGGGCACCCAAAGCTCATTGATGTCTGATCTGGGCTGATCCCACAGAAAAGCTAATGCAACACAAATGTCTGTAGTGAAAAAGTGAATACTGAATATGATAGAAAGGTATCAACACCCAATGCATCATAGCTGGCTGTGTACAGCCAAAGCATCCATGGACTGCGACAGACAAACAAGTCCAGTCCATGAAATCCCCACCCCACAACCCACAACACACCACAGCACGCCCTCAGAGAGCTTGTGGATGTTATGGCTGATCGGTGTATGTTTGTAATGTTGGAGGAATCTAGATGTTTGTTTTTTGCACATGATGATTAGGCCTGGTATGTTCAGTTACTCAGTTTCTCCAAAATCCTGCATTATCACAATCACACAGCACACAGCAAAGGAAGTAGAGAAATACACACAAATCGGCACTTTCCACAGGAACCGTGACTGGAATGACGCTTTTGATTCGTCATGATCACACTTTTGAATAATGCAAATCTGTAAGACTCATCACTTTCCCTGACGCACGAATGTTTCTGATTTCTTGTGCATATCATTACCTGTCTTCTCTCGTAGGTGTCCGGCACTCGAACATCATCTGCGACAGCTGTAAGAAGCACGGCATCATGGGAATGCGTTGGAAATGCAAGGTGTGCTTCGATTACGATCTGTGCACGCATTGCTACATGAACAACAAACACGACCTCTCGCACGCCTTCGAGCGCTACGAAACGGCGCACTCGCAGCCGTGAGTATACTCGACCTCGTCTTCTGTGGCCTAAACTTTTGGATGTTCTTTGCCAGCTCTGTCTGAATGTCAGTGTTTTTCTTTTCTTTTCTTTTTTTTTTAATTCCCAACATAGTCTGCTGTTATATAACACATGACTTGTGCTCATGGCACAAGTCAGAAGAATGTGAAATGGAATTCAAATTAGCTTATGAAAGTGACCTGCATAATGTTAGATAATATACCTATATTTTCATGAGAGCTATTACAGTTATGTCTAGCACAGTTTGCAGATTTCCTCTGCCTACAATAAGCAAACAGATCCCACAGTCATGAAGCATTTTAATACCTCCTTTTTGTGTGTCAGAAGCATCCTGTACCAGACCCCTAATGATGAGCCTGTGTTCTTGGAACCATTTTACATTCACTTCCGTTTATTAATTAATTCTAGGAATACACACCTTGTGGTTTTGAAAAACTGTGCTGTGGGAATCAATCATGTGGCTGACTGGAAGCTGGAATAAATGTCTGTTATTAAAGACAGAAAATTGTCGATCAGACACCAAACATGTAAGACTTGAAAATCAGATAAGAGTCAGATTAGATGCATTTTCTAATCCAGTCCACTGAACACGTGTCATGTTTCCTGACACACCTGCATCATAAATATGAATACGGAAAAGATTTAAAATGCTTAAGACCATTACGCAAGTCAACAGGAATTTCTGTCTAGACTATTTCCTACATCTACATCTACTAGTTGCTACGTCTACATTTCTTAAAGATGAAATCAAAATGACATTAAACATAGGGATACACTGAATCCGATACCGGTATCTGGTAGAGATTGAGGGGAAAAATAGATTCAGTTATGAATCACGATTCTTTTGTGTGGCGATTAACGTATCGAAATCAATTCTTCAAAGAATTTTTTTACATTCATCATAGAGATGAACCAGACAGTGACCAACTGGCTGGGTTTCAGGTTTCATTATAAAAAAATCGCATGTGTTAAAAGCCCCTGATCTGCGTTTATCCTCCAAACTCTGAGCAGATTAGTTAAAATCACTCCTTCTACACGCTTGCACCTTTCTCAAAACACTGCGAGTATTAATTAGTCAAAAATCACGTTCGTTAGAAGCCCCGCACTCCCGCTTGCTCACAGCCACTCAACCTGCGCGCTCATTATCCATCTCCAAGTTTTGAGACTTTGGAGACATGTGAGGTGGTAATAAGTTGCTGTATCGTTATAATCCTACAGTTGGTGCACTCTGGACTATTTACACATTTTCATCCTGTGTGGTAGGAGTGAATTGTTCGGCAATTTTTATTATTATTATTATTTTTAATAATTGTTGTGGCAGAGGAGATAGACACGTCCTGTATTGTTTAAAAGCTGTGCTTGGCTTTTAAGTGAGGAAACTAATGTTATAAGGAATGAGCTACATTTATTTATAACAGAATCAGCTCCTACTGTATCCTGTACTTATACTCTATCATGATAATATTGTATCTGGTGATTCCCATCCCTAGTATCTGGTAGTGTTGCGATGATGTGCTAATCTAGTTGTGAAATCAGATGCTATTCTGATATGTCCAGATACTTCTGCACCAATATCACGTTACATGTTACAGCAGAGCCCCAACAAGCAAAAACTTTGATGAAAGGATGAAGTGGTCAAGGAAAAAAAACACATTGAAAAGTATACTGTGGGAACAGTATTCAATCAGATCACCTTGTGTTTTCTTCTCGTCCAAGTTTAACATCAGGAAGTAAAAGTAAAGTTAAGCTTGCGGTGCATCTCATTCTGTTCTTTCTTGTCTTGCTAACCTATAGTAGCTTAGCAGCACATCTCTTGATCTGTTTGTGACTCGCATACTTACCAAATATTTATCCTTGATTTCCAATCATTAAGCATGGTGGAAAAGGTACTGTATGTGCTTCTCTAGAACGTGTGGATTATTTTAATATATAATAAAATGATCTTTCTTTAAATTAAAAAATACTTTTTGCACAGATCGTGGTGCTACATTGTTGTCTATGATCGGTTGCCATGGTTACTGAAGGACCACAAAGAGCCCATGAAGGGAAAGGAGGAGATTTCCTGCCCATTAGAATGTATTTAGTGTTGAGTAGGATGATCAGATATGCAATTGTTTGTGAGTTTTCCAGTAAGCATGATTGTGTGTTATGAACGGAAATTATTCTGACCCTAAATTCTCAGAAGAGTGATTTCCAAGCTACTCATCAGCACATCAGCAGGTTGTTGCAGGACATTTCAGTCTTCAGTTTCATAACAGAGCCCTGTCTATCTCATCAGTTTGACTGCACAGTGGACGGATGAGGATTTTACTCCACAGCTAAGCAAAGCAAAAGCAGGTGTATATGATGAAATGCTTCAGGTGTGGGACGCCCTGAAAAGTTCTGTTCACATTGGACTCTGGGACAACAACACGTACTGGTATCAGCACTCGGTATCAACAAGTACATGAAGGGAAATGCAGCTCAAAATTAAAAATTATGTTACAAATGATGTTTTTGTTTTTTAAATATTTCTTTGTTGTTTATATTTTTTTTAAATCTGATATAGATATATCGATATCTCTGGTCAGCAAGATGAAATGTTTTGGTCATAAATGCGAGCAATCTTTGTTTCTAAATCACATTTCCAAATAAAAAGATTTACATGAGATGCAATTTAAAGCGACTAGCACACAGAAGAATTACAGTGCAGATGGGAAATAATTTAATGTTGGATTGGTTTGGTATTTTTTACAGGGTCTGTGGTAAATTTTTTTTTTTTTTACATTAGTTAGCTAGTAAAAGCTGCACTATGTTTTAGGTGCTTGTTTCTTGTGACTAAAGGCGTAAAACTGATTTACATTTACAGAGGATTTCAAGCACAGTACAGTGATTCAGAGAATCTTTGCCGCAGAAAAACATTTTAATGGTGCGAACGTTTTAAACAAGGCTGTAGGTTTGTGAATGACAATTCTGGCTGGGGGAGCAAATTGCAACTGTTCTCATGAACACTGTTCAGCGAGTGAAAAGTTCAGGAACTCGGCTGGGAGTCATTGCCACATCCCCATAGAGTCCTTGAGGGCCTTGGTCCAAGCCATTTCCACATGTTTGGACCTTTAAAGGAGTTCCTGGGAAGCCAGTGTTTCAGACATGAAGCAGGCAGCCTGATCATGGCTTCAGCGTATAGAGAAAACTTTCTAGCTTGATGGTATCCAAGCACTAATGAGGCATTAGTGTGCATTAGTGTAGCAGGGGATTATATAGAGAAATAAAGGTAGTTTTTACTTTCATAACTGTGTTCTGCAAAAGTCCCAGTTAGATCTGAGTGACAAAAGAAAAAAGTTTTTTTCAGGACACAAAATCTGTGAGTGGCTAGCCGTTTGTATAACATTTTGGCTAAAAGTCATCTCTTTATCACATGCTGTCAGATGTAGAGCAGTGCAAAGGTTTATCCTTACGGTCACACTCAAGGAAAAAAAACTGATTTAGCCATTAAGAACTTCCTTAAAGTATTTACTTCTTGTAATGTTTTTATGCGTAGTTAATGAGATCTTGTGTAAAGATCTCATTAATCTGTCATTTAGATTTTTGGCTTTACAACATCAGAGCAAATTTGCATATACTGTACTATTAACTACCATGTCATTTATCACCTTGTTGTCAAATTGTCATTTGGCATGGTGTCAATTTTGTGCTTGTTCCTGGTGCTGAAATCACCCATCATGTGTATACAGTAGGAAATAAATATTCACCTGCCTGCAAAACCTGCAGTTGTGACAATTAAATTCTTAAGAAGAAATGTGTCAGGTTCTTTAGGATATGCAAGAAAACTTACAGCCAATTTCCTCACAAAACAAGTACCTGAGACAATTGAGTGCATTCACGTGGACTGTAATAGTGCAGGTATAATCGTAATAAAAGCCCAATGACAAATAAAATGCAGTATGTTTGCCCTACATTATCCACTGGGTCTTTGGCTGAGGAAGGGGCATCGATTGGCACACTTTTCATAAGTAATAAAGCATCTAACCAATCATAGGTGAGACTGAATGCTAGTAACCAGTCATCAACACAGTAGGTGGGATTTATCGGAAAAGATGAAGAAACCTCAGTTTGAAAAATGCTTTTTCTTCTATTATATTTCAGGCAGTTTAAATGCTTCACAGCGGTTTGTTTTGTCAAAATGTAGTTTTTGCACATTTGTCATATTTAAATGATTCAGATCATCAAACAGATGTTAATATTACACAAAGATAAACAGAGTAAATACAAAATGTAGTCTTTAAATGATGATTTCATTTATAAAGAGGAAAAAAAAGCCATCCAAACCTGTCTGGCCCTATGTGGAAATGTAATTGCCCCTAAACTTAATAACTGCTTGCCACCCATCGTAGTAACAAGTGCAATCAAGTGTTTGCAATGACTCGCAATGGGTCTTTCACATCGCTGTGAAACATTTAAATGTGACAAATATGCAAAAAAAAAAAAAATTCAAATACCTTTTCATTGTAAATGCACATCTTATCGGATCAGCGTCCATGTAAACAGTTAAGTTGGAATCTCTAATTAGAATGATTTCAGTCAGCTTGAAGAAATACTGTCCATGTAAATGTAGCTACTGATGCATTTGAATAAAGCTAAATGTCACTTTTTTCCCCTTATTACTCTTTAGTCATCTTTAAATTAAGCTTTTTTTAGTGATTTTTTTAAAGGGGGAAAATAACAATTTAAGTACTTGTGACTTTGGTACGGTGCTCTCTGCTGTTTTTTTTTCCCACTGCATCATTGACTGATTCAATTTAAATGTTGATTTGGAATTCACCCACTGAAAACTGTCTATTTTTGTTACCACTGAATTGCTTTTTTTTTTTTTTTTTCATTTTGATGACATGTGATCTTAAGCTTAGTCACTTCCTCCCCCTCCTTTATCTCTTTTAGAAACGCATTAGAATTGAGAACTTGCACAATATATATATTTTTTATTATTAACCACAGAGCACTTGACCTCTTTTGTAAACAATATCATTGAACACAAGTCCATTACTGAGGCGAAGTTGAGGTTAAGCCTCTTTTGTTTTTGTGTGCTAGTAGCATGTGGAGTTGTGGCGAGCAGCCTCAGCGCTGATAGGAGTCTCGGACCGTAAACAGGACGGTTATTCCGAGCACGCTGGCCAACTCTACAGGAGATCCATATTTGGCTGTTATGATCTGATGAGATTAACTTACAGTACATCTTCCAGCAGGCATTGCTCCTCGATCTCAATCTCTGCCTTTTATTGCCCTTTATTTAGCACCAGAGTACTCAGAACATCCTCATTTTATTTGGTTATTGTTTAAAGACTAAAAACTACAGTAAATCCCATGTGAAATGGTTGTTCGTAATAACAGAAAATTGGATACAAAATGAATGAAAAACATCAGGTTTCTGCATAACAGTCTGGCTAAAAATATAATCTTACAGACTGCCACAGTGGTGGTGTGAAGACCAAGGAGGCTCTGTATCGTGTTACATAAAAGCCAGAATTCTGTCTCTCTTGCTTTGGCAATTCGGTATCACCATCTCTCAAGGTCTTATTGCTTGAACACATGTTCAGCAGGCCCGTTATTACATTATTACAGTATGTTAAGTCTTAATACCACTTAGCTTAAATCTGATTAGACCAGAGTTCTTGACATAAGCAGTTTAATATCTAGACAGATAAAATGGTTCTTTATATAAATGAAGATTAGCATTAATTTTTGGTTTATTCATTGAACATTAGTAAACGTGCCATGGTGTGAATGGAGAATGCTGCAAGATATGCAGTTACATGGAAATAAAGAACTTTTTGGAAGGTGACAGTTGCTCAGATTTGTGTCATTGATTATTTTTCCTCTAACTGCATGCCTTGTTGTGTTTTATTCCTGACAGATAAACAGTACAAGTGAAACATAGTTTAATAGCTAGAGGTGCTGTTTGTGCTTTAGTTGTAATTGTAAAATATGGCATAATATTATTATGTTCATATGCGTCTCCTACATGTCTGAAATATAATATGATAATAAGTGGTTTACTACACACAGTACAACAAACAACAAATACACACGATAAACACAATAGAGTGATGTATTTGATAGTTCTATTAATTTTACATTCATGAGATTCAACCTACTAACGCTTCCCATTTGTGAAGAGTTAAACGAAGTAAAAAAAAATTAAGAACTAAACACTCTCTCATGTACAAAGATGACATTGTTTTTCAGAGCATGTAGCCCTTAGGAACTAGAGTGTATTAGCCATTTTTTTTTTCATTACTATGTTTTAATAAATATACATATTGAGTTCTGGGTTATGCAGTATAGAGTGACGTATCCATTTATCAGCACTACCTAGGCGATATGATGAAGTGAATTTTATTTCATTTATACAAACATGACTGGGGAAAAAATGGTCAAAGAAATATCACTGATTCATAAGATTAAATGTTTTTATGGTTGTTTTAGGTTGTTTCTGGTACCAAAAAACTAAATATTATTAATATTTTTGCGCACTTTATATGTTCTACATTATTTGTGGAGGCCTTCCCATATTCAAGCAGCAGAGACATTTACACGTTTATTTTCAGGATCTACAGTCTGAAGGCTTAAGCCTACCTCGTCGACACACAGCGGCAGGGCTTCCGTTTTTTTTTTTACTCAGTCATTGACCAATGCTGTGTAGTAACATAGATCTGTGCCGTTTACGTTTTAGAGGTTAATCTTTTTTTTTTTTTTTTTTTTAATTATTTTTTTTTTTTCAAAGAAGAGAACATTCACCGTGCTAAACTGTTTCTTCTCTTTTTTTTCGTGCTAAATGCCCTTCTTAGTGCACCTCTCTCACGGTAGCAGAATAAACAGGTACAGGAGAGCTAGCATGCGAGAGGTTAAATGTCTGCTACTAGTTAATTGATTGCCGATGCATCGTTCTCCCGGGCAGTTTTTTAAAATGTGTGGTAAATGTACAGTACTTGGTTAAAGCACCTTTGGCTGCCTCAAAACTGAATTGTGAACAATGCTAAAAGCTTGAACTTTCTTTTGGACCTCTCTTCCATTCTTTTCGGCAGAATCGTTCAAGGTCAACCTGATTGCAGTGCACAGCCATTTTCAGGCCAGTGTTTGTTTGGTCAGAGGCATTTTAATTTGCATATGCATAAAACCTGGATTTTCATTAAGATAAAAGCGTCGACTCTTTTCTGTGGAACTGCCGTATGATATTTATTATTCAGTAATACCTTAGAAGCTCTTCTTTCTCATTGAATTGCTTTCTAAACAGGATATGAACTACTTGGATAAGGAAACTAATAGTAAACAGGAAAATCTGCCCGGTTGTTTCATTATTTCTTCAGTCGAGCAGTGATTGACCTGAAGGGCACAGTCTACTAAGAACTGAAGAATCCTTTACACATACTGTATTGGCTGTGAGAAAACAAGGTGGCATGTAACACTGCATGAGTATCTAACTTGCTTATTTTTATGTTCAAATGCAGCTGGTATAAAACGTGCAGTCAGTTAATATCAATTAGTGGTCGACGAAGCATACTGTAGATAGCACATATATTCCAATCAGCCAATCATATGGCAACAGTGCGGTGTATAAAGTCATGCACATACAAGCGAAGAGCTTCAGTTCATGTTCATGCCAAACACCAAAAATGTATGTAATTTCTGAGATTTGGATTTGGCATCATTGCTGTTACCCGATGGACTGGGTTGAGTATTTGATGGTGAAGCTGTTGAGCTGGGATTTCTTTCCACACAGGAGTCTTTTGAGAACATCCAGTGAGCAGCAGGTCAGAAGGGCTTGAGCTGACAGGAACGCTACAGTAGTGTGGATAACCGCTACGATTATAGAGAGTGAACAGAAAGCCAACTTGATAAGCTACAACCGCAGAAGACCACATCAGGTTTCACTCTTGTCAATCAAGAACAGGAATCACAGGCAACAGTGGACACAGGGTAGTTTTTCTTCAGCGACACCTGGTGCACTCGTTAAAATGCATTGTTTGGACACCATTAAATTAACAGAAGTACAGTCAGGTTCATAAATATTGGTAAAATGAATATGTTTTGATGTATTGGGAAGAGGAAAGTATGGACAAAGAAAGGAAAATCTCATGATGCAAAGCATATTGCATCAGCGTGTACGACCGCCAGTTGAACCAGGTCGCTGGTGTATATTGACGACCCGAATGCTGATTAAAGTAGCAGGATGAATTCTGAAGCGTATAGGGCTATACACTCTGCTCTGGTTCAGCCAAAGGCTGCAAAATGATAGGACACCACTTCATATTGCAGAGAAATAATGACCCAAAACATATAGTGAAAGCTACCCAATATTTTCTCAATCCAAAAAAAATAGGATACTCTACACTGGCCAAGTCAGCCACCTGATCTCAAGGAAGACAGGACTAAGAGCAGAAAGACCAACAAACAGGCAGCAGCAGAAGGCTGTAAACAGGCCTGGCAAGGCATCTTGAGGGAGAAAACTCCGCATTTGTTCATGTCGAAGGATTCCAGACTTCAAGCAGTCATTGACTGCAAAGGATTTTCATCCAAGTAGTAAAGGCAATCCTTATGTTAGTTTGTTCGATTATTTATGAACCACCCCAAAAATCCTTACATTTTGAATGTTTAATTTAAAATTCAACATGGTGGTGTACAGAGGCCAAATGTCAAAAGACTTATTGTTCCTATATTTATTATCCTGACTTTATATTGTTATAGAATGTATTTCAGATATTCTTAGGGTATTCCACCTTACCCTTACCACTTCCCTAAATTGTTCAGTGTTGTGCAAGAAAACAAGTAATGTTATCAACTTATGCCAGTTATGTCATGTCGCCTCTGGAACATGGATTAGACTGTTTGGGGACTTGCACTTTTTGTCTGTACTTGGCATTGGGCCATATTTGAAGTAAGAAATGAATGGGGATTCATCAGTGAGTAAAAGGAGAGAATTAGCTTGATGCTTTCTTTATAATCAGGCTGTGAATAGCGTCACAGGATTCCATCTTTTCTCCAAAATGGAATTTTTGGCGGGAAACTTTATTATCTTGCTAATTGCTGAAGCACAAGGGAAAGCTCTGGGCTTGGAAACAAACTTTAAGTTCTTGTGATGTATCAGGTGTAATGCTTCTTTGATGATTATGATTGTTGGACCTCTTTTGAGAGCGATGATTAAAGTTAGGTTTGTTCAATTTAAATGGGGACATCTGTCCTCTGAGGTGAATGAGAGTGTGTGCATGTTGGGCTTAAGAGCATATGGCCTCCCGTATGTTCACCAAGAGAAGGAAGCAAAACAACACTCACAGCTTGTTAATCGGCTCACGCCTGACGCATGGCTAGTTTGTCGTGCCTGCTAGCCGCTAATCCTTATCCTACGGTAACCCAGCGTTTATTTTATTTCCGCTGATGCCAGACATTCCCTGGTGGTGTTAGCAGTTACAGGAAAGCTTTCTGAATGCTCCTTGTTAAGCTGGTATGCAAACTAACAAATTGTTATTGACTAAGTGTGTAAGTGTATCGACATCAGTGTCCAGTGACCAACATCACTTGAGCATTATACCCTGTGCCCCCTGCCTGTGTGTGCCATATTTTGTTGATGAGATAAATCGGACAGGTGTGTGCAACATGGGGAAATACTGTATCGTATGCTTACTGAAGACTATACATATAGACAGTATGTGTAGGTGACACGGTGGTGTAGTGGTTAGCACTGTTGCCTTGCACCTCCTGGGTCCGAGTCCGATTCCCATCTCTGTGCGCATGGAGTTTGCATGTTCTCCCCGTGCTTGGTGGGTTTCCTCCGGGTACTCTGGTTTCCTCCCACAGTCCAAAGACATGCCGATTAGTCTAATTGGCTTTACCAAGTTACTCGTAGTGTGTATGCATGTGAATGTGTGTATGTGTCTGTGTTCTGCGGTGTGGCCCTGTATACAGGAGAAAGCAGTATAGATGATGAGTGTGTGAGTGATTTTGTATGTGTGTGTGTCAGTCAGTCAGTGACAGTTGAGGTGGATGCCTTGGAGTTCTCCAGAGTTGATACCAATGTGCGTGGTCTAAATCTTTATTATTTTTTGAACACACCCACTCCCATAGAATTGTATGGCATATGTCCAGATAATTTAAGGCTAATAATAATGGATTAAAGAGAAATTGTTTTGTAATTGTTGATACGGTGAAGCACCCTTTAAGAAGAAGTTTTTTTTTTAGCATTCGTGCTGGGAGAGTCATGTGTTTTGCTTTGAAACAGTCAGTGGGTTTTCTATCCTTTGAAAAGCTTCAGTGCTTCAGGAGTTCTGGATGGTAACAGCACTTATCCGCTTTTATTTTGGACTGTCTCGTGGTTGTTGTATCAGCTCCATTAAGTTTAGAACCACAAAGAAATGTATAATAAGAGGCAGTACTGGGCAAAAGTCTGAGCCACCTGTCGTTTCTGCATATTTTCATATTCCAAAGAGTCAACAGCCTTCCACAGAAAAGCATTTCTTCCAACTTTCTTTAATTGAATCTATGTAATTTAATCTAATTTAATGTGAAGAAATGAAAGATGGGTCAAGACTTTGCCACAGTACACATTATTTAAACAAAGGAATGATTGTGGAGATGTAAGCAATGAGAACTGTTTGTTCTGGAAAGAGAATTTAAGGTACAGCACAAAACATCTAGCTTTTTTTTTCGTTCCTTAAATAACAATTTATATAAGATCATCCAACTTGGATTTCTTGGAAAAAAGTGTTTCCAGCACTTGTTTTTGAAGAATCTACATGGATAATCTCAAAGAACATGCTTGAAAACACTGTAGCCATGTGGGATTGAGAAAATGACACTGTAGATGAAGTTATCGCACCTCAGATTACCTAATTTGAGTCACCTCAGATTAGTCTCTGACAAGGAAATTGTGAACGGGAATTACATTGTATTGTGTGCGTGGAAGTGGATTAAGAATGTAAGATTTTAAAATCGGGACTACGTTTAAATACAAAGGGGTTTTTCGGATTCTCTCCAAAGAAGTTGTTTCCAAGTAGAACCGTTTAAGCAACGTCGAAACTATTAACCTTTCAAAGAAGATTATGCATTGTGACCGACACTTGGCAGACTTGTCAGATCTCGTTAAATTTTACATGCTAATAAAATGATGTTGTGCTCTCTTGTTTCCTTTGCTAGCATCTGGAGATTAGTTTTAACGCCTGATCTCTTGTGTCTCTTGACACAGAGTGTCTGGGAGATTACACCTGGCTCCTGTCTTCTTACAAGCACCTTAGCTTACTTTGTTAAACTAAAGATTTGCTCTTATTTCGTCCTAAGCCTCCAAGCTAAGACGTCTCCTGTTCTCTCCTCTCTGAACTATTAGGATTAATTTAGGAAAATCAGAAACATCAGCGGAACGCTATCTGAGACCGAAAACCTTTCGTCCCAAAAGGAGCAAGTTTGAGGCATGTTATAGCTGATTAGCGTCATTTGCTGGACCTCTTAGTATGCGCATGCTGGATGCACTTTGACTGATGCGAGCATGGGAATAGGCAGTTCCTTTGCACCAAGATCAGACCACATCTTTACAATAAGGTAGGTATTGTAGGCCAAGCTCCCTGACGAGGCGTAGGGAATGTTTTGAAATGTTTCGCAATGGTCTGGCTACTAAGTCTGCTATCTTTTGTTGATTCCCGCAGTCTCTGTGCCATTCTGTATAGGGATTTTTTTTTGTAGGCAGATGGTTTAGGTTTAGGGTAGTATGCTGTTCAAGATCTGTCTAATCCATCCTGATTTTGGAACAGAACTCGAATCACACAGATGCACATACATTCGGGGAATGAGAGACATATGAGAAACACAAGGCTTGTGTTTAACTCGGGATAACAGCTAAGCACATGTTGGCTCTGTCCATTTGGCAGCGAGTTGATTCGAGGCAATGGGTCTTTTTCTGATCTCGTTTTTTCTAAGGCTTCCATCACCTTTCTTTTGTTGTTCTGTGTTTATTTTTCTCTTTAATCATGCCTGCTGTTTAATTTCAAACAGGTTCACATATTCCGATTTTTATGTTCTGAAAAGCAAAAAATCTGGTTCAGGTTTTTAGTATGGCAAGGATACATCATGCCACATCAAAGCTAGGTAGAATTAAATATGTTGGTGCCATGTAGTTTTATGATTTGTTAATTTAGTAGGAGCCAAATTTTGTTCCTAATTTAGCTTAATGTTAAACGCGTAATTACGATTGTTATAGTCCTGAGTTTGTTCATCACATTTAAGGACATTTTCAACATATTGGAATTGTTGCCTTTGGGAAGGTGGCATGTTGTGTAATGTCGGTAACTTTTCTAGGCTTATTTTTAACTAGCGTTGTTTCAAATTTAGAGAAAACCATCCAATAAACAACAACAACAAAAAATAATTTCAAAGTATTTTGTTTAGCTGTAGCCAAAGGTGAAAGTAGTATCAAATTCTTGTGGATACTATGTTGGCAAAAAGCAAGGAGAATAAACCATGGATGTGTTAGACAGTCCTGTACATTTCACTAGTCTCTCTTTATGTCTCTTCTTATTCCTTTTAAGAATAGCCTCAGCTAAGTTGAATCACAAACAGCGGATAAATGAAAAGCTAGCGCTCTATGCAACGTGTCGAATCCATTGTTCCACACACCAAGTAGCGCCATTGTTCAGAGGTTAGAGAGGGAATTGGGATTCAGCCTGGTCTTGCTTTCCTGGCTAACAAGCTAGTTAGCTGTGAATAAAAGCGGTGAGGCGACCCTGTCAGGGCATTGGTGAAATCCCATGCTCACATTAACTAGCAGTAATGGAAGATTAAATCACAACATGGGCAGTTCAAAGGCAATTTGGAAAGACCTAGAAATGATTACAAGCGTATAATTTTTAGTTTAAGATGGCATATCGTTATCTGATGGGTTTTCTTACTGAAAGTGCAGGTTGGCAGGGAGGCAGCTGCTCTTCCCTCATGTTTTAGTGGTATCCAGTACCAGTCCATACCAACAAATTTTCACCCACGGGTGTAGCACTTACAAGTTCTCTCGACTTGTTAAGGTGATTATGGGCGACACCTGAAACCAATGCTTTCCGTCTTTTATTTTGTTCATCTACCAATTCCCACTCACTACCCAGCTGCCCCTTGTGACATGACGCCTGCACACTGGAGAGTCTGTGGCCTAGAACATACTTCCTCTGAGACCTGTGAAGCCAGCCAAGTGCCTTTTTCTAGTCTCCTTGTACTAAAAGAAAACAGAAGTGCACATATTTTGCATCTCTGTTGACATACTGGACATTTTTCATGTGTCCTGAATAGGATCTGCTTGATAATTATGTTATTTTATGGTTTTGTGTTCCTCTTTAGCCAGATAAGCGGAAGGGTTTGACGATTTTGCTTCATGTCAGAAGTAAAAGTGTGAAGACATGTTGCGGACCCTCTATCCACTATCAAGGTGTCATGCCTGCTAGGATTTAAATCGTTTTCTCCTTGATTTAGTCACCTGAAAGAATCTTTCCCCTTGTCATACATAAGCTACCAGAAGGCAAAAGTTGAAGGTTAACACATGCTTCTTTCAAGATTCTCTATGACTGGCTGTTATTTATTTATTATTTTAAAACCGCTGCTCATGTTGCATCACAAAGAAAATAGTTTTTGCCCTCTTCCACATACCTGAGCTCACAGTCACCTTTGTTCAGCTCGGGTCAGTCTAATTGTGTTAAATGTGTTTATATAAAGTCTGTTTGTATCTCTCTTTTTCCTGACTCAGGGTGAGCTTGGCACCAAGGCAAAACCTGTCACGGATTATACTTAAGGGAATCTTCCAGGGTGTAAAAGTTGTGCGTGGACCTGACTGGGATTGGGGCAACCAAGACGGTAAGTAAAAGGGCAAGCTTTTCATAACTCACTCACTCACTCACTCACTCACTCACTCACTCACTCACTCACTCACTCACTCACTCACTCACTCACTCACTCACTCACTCACTCGTCATCTGTACCACTTCATCCTGTGATCACGTAAATTTAAATCTTTCTCACGTAAATTGAAATCTTTAAGTCTAATCTTTAAGTCACGTAAAGTGAAATCTTTCTTTAGAAAATATTTCATTAGGATGCGATCCCATCAGGAAGTACTAAGCAAGCTCAGAGTTTTAACATGGCTCCTTGTGGTTGTCTTTAATGTCACCAGTGACAGATGCTTGACAGATGTCTTCCCTTTAAAAAAAAAAAAAAAGCCACATTCTTGGTCCTTGTGTTGGTAGATTTACCTCAAACGAGCAGTACCACAGCATAGGCTAAACATCTAAATTTAGCCCGCAGTAAACCATGCTGGAATGCAGGTTATGAGTAATTGCTGTTGTATCGGCACTTGACACTACTGTCTTAAATGGGAAATGGCTCAGACACGGCTCCCGGCTCGCTGTTTATGTACTGCGAGGCAAGAATAGTCTGCGTTTTATTTCTGGATATTACTCCATATTGTGCCGGATGGTAAGACTCTCATTTCTCCTCTTCTAACCAAGACGCCTTGTGATGACTGAAGTGATGACTTGTCAGCTTATGAACTGGAACTTTTAATAATCTGATCTTTTCCCCCTTTGGTCTTTTACTGTATAATGTCTTTGATGCTAAATGAGTCAAAATGTCCATGCTGTGCTTGTAAAATATCTTCTTGTGGGTTGATGGTGATAATTGCTCTACCCCACAGGGTGTGGAGAAAGGGAGAGACACAATGAAAAAAAAAAACAGAAAACAAAACAGCTTGTCTTTTTTCCTGCATTTTCTTTTATATTCCTTTATATGCCTTGTACTTTTTGACTCGTTGTTTTTAAATTCTGCTGCTACGTTCCTAACTTGGTTATCCTGAAATCCTCCAGGTTGTGATCTTGGAGATAATTCATTATATGATTCTACAAAATTGTAAATACTAGGTTTTTAGTTGTGATTGTTACTGGTGATAGTAGTAGCTACTGTAGCGTGATTTCCATAGAGATTTTGGACCCAATTCCAGCTCCTTACCCTAAATTGGTATTCAGTCACAAGTAGATTTCCCCTGCTGTGACGTTGTGCTGAGATTGCTGCGCTCTCGCGTGTCTGTCTTTGTGTCGTCTTACTAAAACAGGAGGAGAGGGGAAGATCGGGAAGGTGGTTGATATCCGAGGTTGGGACCAGGAGTCGGGACGCAGCGTGGCCAGTGTCACCTGGTCCAACGGCACCACCAACGTCTACAGGATGGGTCACAAGGGCAAGGTGGACCTCAAATACGTCTCAGATGGCCAAGGAGGCTATTACTACAAGGAGCACTTGCCCAAACTAGGTGAAAATGGCAGGGTGTGGTTTCTCATCTTGACTATGACTATGAGGGGTATTCAAGTGGAACTGTGTCTTAATGTTTTCAAAGATTCTTCTTTAAAATATCTGCACTATTCAGATGTTTTACAGGGGCTTAATTTCTCGTCACATACTGTGCTTGAAGTCTTCTGTAAATGTCAATCGGTTTTACACCTACATTTTCAAGAAATGTCATCACAACTCCCGGTTTGACTCGAACGCCCCTCCTAGTTCAAGTATCTGATATTTACTTTGAATTCATTTAGTTTGTTGATGCACAGCACATTTGCTCTCTTATAGTGGTGCCAACGGAAACATACAGTACTTCAGAATGCTTATCACAAATGAACATATTTCTCTGCTGTCTTAGTGGACATCATAATTGGGTAAAATAATTAAACGGATGATGAAAATGTAGCTGCCCGGTCAGATTTCCGTTCAATCCATGGCCACGTTTCCTTTACTGATTAACCAGTTCTTTTCATTCACATAGCTCCATACATCATTAGTTCTTTTTCACATTTTTAAATGTTTCTTGGATATACAGTACTACTGTATATTACATTTAACAGCTAAGAAACAAATCATGAGCTCAGCTGTTTTCTCAATTTTTTTTTGCGGGGCATAAAGTTAACTGCAGTGGTCTATAAAAAACAAAACATCTCTGAGAATTCTGTTCCAGAAAATCGGGCAAGTTTGGAGGTATCACCTACACGCAGGTGATTTTAATAAACTGAACATGGAGACGACAAAATTCTGCCCATCCTTAAATATGCATAGCATTCCCTGTAAAATATTAATGTGACTTCTGGACTTAATTTGCTGATTAGGAATTAGGACGTTTAACATGCTGGTATATGGTAGAAATTGAAATATTGAGCAGACTTTTGCTGTGCATTTTTGTCCTCCTGTTCATTACTTCTCTGTATTACGTCTGTCAGCGACACGAACACATGCTGCTGCTGCTGACAGGAGGAACATTTAATTACAATGGAAAATGATACTCCACACACCATATAAAATGTGCTATTTCCCCTTTCTCTTAGTGGTTAACCATATATCCGTTCATTAACTCGCACAGATGTCCGAATAATACAGTTGGGCACAAGGCACATCTCTGGTGTAATGTTAATGACTTGGCTAGGAGTAGACATTGACCTTCCAGCATAAAGTATAAGATTCCCTCTGTGTGTGTGTGTGTGTGTGTGTGTGTGTGTGTGTGTGTGTGTGTGTGTGTGTGTGTGTGTGTGTGTGTGTGTGTGTGTGTGTTTAGGTGAGCATGCAGAGCTGCAGAGGCAGGAGAGCGCTGATGGTCACACATTCCAGCAGGGGGATAAGGTAAAATGTCTGCTGGAAGTAGACATCCTCAGGCAGATGCAGGAGGGACACGGAGGCTGGAATCCAAAAATGGCAGAGGTGAATAAACTTAACATGAATTTTATTTTTGACTTTTTTTTTCATAATTTTTTAAAAATTTCTCTAAGCAGCTGGATATACTTTAGATTATTGTTGAAAATATACAATGCCAGTCAAAAGTTTGGACACAGATTTTGATTTATTTTCCACATTCTAGAACAATACTAAATTTTTAAATAACACACATGGCATTATGTAATTAATTAACAACAAGAAGAGTCGGTTGTTATTTAAAAACTTGGAGGTCAGCTGTTCTGGAATAGTTCTTGCAAGAACAGTAGTGTCAAGTGCATTTGCAAAACACATCAAGCGCTTCTTGTGAAGACCATCCCAGGAAAGCAAGACTAAAACTCACCTCTGCTGCAGAGAAGAAGTTCATTTAAGTTACCAGCCTCAAAAATCAGATTAGAGCCGTTATGAAGGCTTTACAGACTATAAGTTGCAGAAATGTCGAAATGTCACACGTTCAAAGGAAATTACTGCATATTTTAGATGCCTTCAGCATTGTTTTACAATGTAAAAAAAAAAAAAAAAAACATTGAATTAGAAGGTATGTCTCCAAACTTTTGACCGGTGGTGTATTGTTGTATAAATTTGTTATCGAAGAGGTTTTAATACACTAACTTCTTAATACACCTCTTTAATACACTAACCTCTTAAGTAGATTTTTTTCTGGTTATGTGCTTTGACATGCTTTGGATTGACATAATTTCAAATTAATTATGTTTGTGCTCCCTCCCACAGTACATCTGCAGAATCGGGACTGTACACAGGATAACAGACCGAGGGGACGTCAGAGTCCAATACAGTAACAATATACGCTGGACTTTCCATCCAGGCGCTCTGACTAAAGTAAGCAGAGGTTGACCCAGCTAGATAATTATACACTCAGAGAAATGTTTTTTTTTTTTTTAAAGGATTCTTTAATAATTAAAAGTTTATTAGCTTTTATTAGTTTCTACTTGAAACCTCCTTTTACAGAATTCTGCAAGGGAACATTAAGACTTTCCTCACTGGAACAATTCAAAAAGCTCTTTACTTATATTTGCATGGGAGTGTATGCCTGAAACTAATGGCCAGTTTCAGTTTTCTGTCTTGATCAGGTTCTCATTTTTCATATTTTAATTAGTATACTGGTGATGCTGAATGCTGAGTGGGAGGAACAGATGAGAGGGGAAACGAGGTTGCTGTTGTTACATAAACAATCTATTTCTTTTCCTTGTATTTTTATGCACCTTACTGTCACAGTAACACATTTGTTCCTATTTCTTCCATTTAATCTACATCATTTAATTTAATTCAATATTAAGAAACGAGGGGTTTGTCAGTACTGTATATTAAACTCACTCACTCATCTTCTATACCGCTTAATCCTGTATTCAGGGTTGCGGGGGGCCTGGAGCCTATCCAAGGAGACTTGTCGCAGGGCACAGACACACACACACCACACACATACACTCACTCATTCACACACTATGGGCAATTAGCCTAATGTGCATGTCTTTGGACTGTGGGAGGAAACCCACCAAACACGGGGAGAAGATGCAAACTCCGTGCACACAGAGACGAGGATCGAGCCTGGCCGGGGATCGAACTCGGACCCTGGCGGTGCAAGGCCACTTACAAGGCTAACCACTACACCACCGTGCCACTGCTGTATATTAAACCCACAAGATAAATATAGTTAGTTCAGCCTTTAAATATTAATATTCATTTGCCTTTAGAAAAACAGTTCTACACTGTTGGGGGAGATAATGGTTCATCAAGGGTTCTTTGTACTGTATAGGTAAGGGTCTGTAGCTCAGCATTTAGATTCTACTACATAGAACTTATAAAGTTTAGTAGGTCCCCCCCCTCCCCCAGAGGACAGATCATAGAACTAGTAGGTTCTACATTTAAATGTAAACTCTGCAGATTTAATAACATTTGCAAGTCTACGTCTTTATATCTTATGAGTGCTATATGGCCAAATGCATGTGGACACCTGACCATCATACTGTAGTTTCTTGGGCGTCTTATTCCAAAACCACAGGCAGTTGTTTGAACATTTTTCTCTAGTGTTAATAATATCTTATTACCATTTTGCTGTCTTTTTTTTTATCCTGTGAAGCAATTTGGTTCAACTTAGGTTGCAGTAAGGTGCTATATAAATAAATGTTGATTAATAGGAAGAACAACAGCTCAGCCATGATATGGTAGACCACAGTTTTACAGAATTGCGCCAATGAATGCTGGAGCATGTAGAGTGTAAAAATCGCCCACCGCATCCCACATTGCAGACATTCAAACTGCCTCAGGATCTGTGCATAGAGAGCGGCAAATGCGTTTCCATGGCCGAGCAGCTGCACACAAGCCTAAGGTTACTATGCGCAATGCCAAGCATCAGCTGGAATAGGATAAAGCACATCATCGCTGAAATCTGAGACAGTCAAAATGTGTTTTCTCAAGGCTGAATCTCACTTCACTATCAGATGATGTCAGGAGAACTCTCTACCTACTAGAATGCATGGTATCAATAGTAAAGTTTGGTGGAAAAGATATAATAGTATGAGGCTTTTTAGGGTTTATCTTTAATTCCAGTTAAACATAATATTAATCAATTTATATGCCTCCATTTTGCAATAATAGTATCTGCAGTCGACTGGGCCAGATCTAACAGTGCAGAAATTTTACAAGCTGACTCTTGGAGCTCAGTGGCAAGGACACCTTTAAATTCACTGAGCTCTTTAGTACAATTCATTCAGTGTTTGTCTTGCCACTGTTTGTCTATTTGGATTGTATGACTACATACTTAATTTCAAACACCTGTTAGGCAATAAGTGTGTCTGAAACTCCTGGACTCATGGGTGTCCTTATACTTTTGGACACATAGCGTGTATTTAATTTACACATTCAAAAAATCCGGAAAAAAGGTGTCTTCAGCAAAGATAAAAGTGGACAAGGAGACTTGGTGGTGGAACAAAGAAGTTCAGAAGTGTATACGGAGAAAGAGGCTAGCTGAGGAGGGACACAGAGAAGACTAAACAGAGTAGACAGGAGTACAGGAAGATGTAGTGTAAGGTGAGGGTAGAGGTGGCAAAGGCCAAACAAAGAGCATATTAGGACTTAAGGTTGGACAGTAAGGAAGAAGTGGTATATCTGTATAGGTTGGAAATGCTTAGGGGAGGTGGCAGTAGAGTTTCTGACTAGTCTGTTTAACAAGATATTGGAGAGTGAGAGAATCCCAGAGGAGCCATACAGAGAAGCTGTGGGAAAGAGTAGTGGAAGATGGGTTAAGGTAAGAGGTGAGCATTTGTGAGCAGCAATATGGTTTCATGAAAGATTACAACAGATGTACTAGTAGCAGTATTTGCTCTGAGGATGCTGATGTACACATAAGGTAATAGGGAGTTGCACTGTATCTTTGTACACTAGACTTAGAGAAAGCTTATGACAGGCTGCCGATAGAGGTGCTGTGTTATTGTATGAGGAAGTCTGGCGTGGCAGAGAAGTACTGTATGTTAGAGTGGTGCAGGACATGTATGAGAGCTGTAAGACAGTGGTGAGGACTATGATGTTTGCAGATGACATTGTGCATTGTAGCGAGAGCAGGGAACAGGTGGAGGAAAATCTTTAGAGGTGGAGGTACACTCTGGAAAGAAAGCAGAGCCGTAGCAAGACAGAATACATGTGTGTGAATGAGAAGGACCCAATTGGAACGGTAGGCTAAAGGGAGCAGAGGGGAAGAAGGTGCAGGATTTTAAATATTTATGTGGAAAGGAGGTGAAGAGGCATGTACAGGCAGGTTGGACGGGTGGAGAAAAGTGTCAGGTGTGTTATGTGATAAAAGAGTATCAGTGAGAATGAAAGGAAAGATGTACAAGACAGTGGTGAGACCAGCGATGCTCTATGGCTTAGAGACGGTGGCAGAAAGAACAGACAAGAGGCAGAGTTGGAGATAGCAGAGATGTTGAGGTTCTCTTTGGGAGTAACAAGGATGGATAGAATCAAGAATGAGTCCATTAGAATAAGGCTATGTTAGGTTTTTGGAGCTGAAGTAACAGAGGATGGATTGAGATGGTTTGGACATGATCTGAGAAGAGATTGTGAGCATATCGGTTGAAGGAATTGCCAGGCAGGAGGTCTAGAGGAAGACTAAAGAGGAGATTTATGGATGCAGTGAGAGGGGACATGGAGTTAGTTGGTGTGAGAGAAGAGGATGCAGAGGACAGGGTTAGATGGAGGCAGATGATTCGCTGTGGCGACCCCTGAAAGGGAACAGCTGAAAGACAAAGAAGACTCCTCATTGTTCAAATAACCCTTGAGGAAACCACTTGAAATGCTTAAGTAAGAGAAACTGATTGTGGTGGAATTATTTATGATTTCTTTAGAGGTTTTTACGAAGCTGAATTACCTTTTTCTAAACTTTCTAATGCAGATTTTGAATCTGGACAATACACTTACATACAGTACACAGGAAGTTCATTAATAAAAAAAAAGACTGTAGATGTTAAAAAAAAAGTGGTGTAGAAAGTGGAACTTGTATGAAATAATTTAAATATAAAATTATTTCTTTATTTATTAATAAGAAACCTCCCTTATCACAAAATTACTCTATGGAAACATACTGTAATACTGATTATAAATTTTAATAATCTATCTATCTGTTTTTTTTTTTTTTACATTTTATCATGGTATTGTACATATTGACACTGGGAATGATCTTTAAAAAAAGAAAAGAAAAAGATGGCATTGATTTAATGCTCAGTGGGACGGACTGGGTTACACTCTATATGTTTTACAGCTGCACTGTTTCTCCCAACAGGGCAAGCATATTAAATATATCTCCTGTTTCACCCTGGGCCTCTCGGCTTCATTTGATTTCAGTCTGATTTCTGATACAGTATCCTGTGCGCGTAGTGGATCAAGCAACTCCCTGTGTATTTCTCATGTTACATTACCTTTAATCTCACTGCCTAGCATAAAGATTACAAAGCTGAAATGCTGTTTACTCAAGGACCGAACGAACACGAGTGCTCATGACAAAAGCCTGAATAAACGTAAAAGCCCTTGATAAATAGAGCATGATGACTAGACGCCCTATCAGTGATTAGCAAGTAGTCGCTAGTAGTCAGTCTGAGCTGATTGGTACTTAAAGAAGTTGCTTGTCTCATACAGTAACTGAGCCTTAGAGTCTTATCTGATCAAGCTTTCCTATCTGTGATTCTGAATCATTTTAGGTGAACACGTTTGCAGTGGGTGAGTTGGTGAGGGTACTGGATGACATCGAGACTGTGAAGAGGCTGCAAGCCGGCCATGGAGAGTGGACCGACAGCATGGCACCTGTATGTTGCTCAGGCCAGATACAAACACACACACAAACTCATGCACATGAACATTTACATGAAACATTCTGATATAATTTCCACCATCACAGAAAAGTTAATGTGTACAATAAAGAATACGTTCTTGAGTGCAAACAAGCCACATTATTCTATTCCAGTTTTTTGGTCAGATATAATAACAAGCAACTTTTATCTGACAGTAATGTGAACGATTCGGTTAAAATGTGCCATATTAGTGTGAGCACTCATTTAATTAATTTCAAACTATTTTTAATTTTGCCATTTTATCATATTAAAAAAATGCTTATGATTGTTCTGAAGGAGGTCACACAGTTAGTTGGCTGTATTTGAGAAACCAGATAGTCCCATGAGTTCCGATCTGCCCATTCTCATTCAAGTCGTATGACCTCATATTGGATATATCTACGAATAACCTTAGTACCCGTTGTTAACAGTTGAAGGTAAACATTTTGATGTTAGCATAACAATGTGATCTCAGTTTGGGTATTTTACATGCCCTCATCTTGGACTGCTGCGGATACAGTATGTTCACGCTAATGACCCATGTTTAATCTCATAATGGCGTTCCACATCATTGCTTTTTATTAGCGCCACCGTTTTGGAATGTACTGTATGAGACAAACTTTTTTTAAACTTCCCGCAGGAAGAATAAACATACGTTGATCTGTCCGTACATCTTTGAAAGTTCAGTTTTCATAGTGTACGTGCCTTTTTTTTTTTTTTTTTATAATTCATTGCACATTCGTTTCTGTTTCGGATTTGCGCGCCCACCTCTAGGCAAAAAGACTATATGGGTCCAAAAAGGCGATGGCTGCTGTGAGGTAATCCGGCACAAAACTGTCCCACATAATGTCCCTTCTACTTAACATTTTAATTTAATTTGTTTTGCAGATTTAACTTTTGGAAAATACTAAAGAACTGGCAAAGCTTCATTAAATTCTGTCCAACTAGTTTTTCATGTTGCTGTGACAAAATCAGCTGGACAGACAGACAGACAGAATTTGTTTTTAAACTGGGTCTGGTTGTCCAACTTATAAAACATAAAGTTATCATTAAAAGAGCGAGTTCTGAGCAGTGTACAGACAAAATCTCTTTCATTTACATATTTATATCTATAAGATTATTTCTGTGTTCAGACGGCCCTAAAAAATTAGGGCCATACCTTTTTTTGGGGGGGCTTGTGGGGATGAGTTATGATGAGAGTTACAGGCTGGTAATGTGAGCATTGCTAAAAAAAATTCAATATCATCTGGTTTAATATCATTGTCTAACCTAACACTTCTCTTTTCTGTAAATTTGATCATACTCAGATTTATTACCCAAGCAAATATTTCATTTGCAGGGAATTAAAATGCAAGGGTGAATCAAAAAAAGAAAAAAAATTGTCTGTAGAATTTATTTAAGTAAAGTCTCTTTTAGAAAAGAAAATACAAAATGTTTCTACATAATATTCTCGCTTTTCAACACTCTTTGTCCATCTGTCAACAAGCTTTCGTATTCCTTCATCAAAAATGTTTTGCTCTGAGCTGTTGCGCCACAAATTCACCCCTGTATTTTAATTTATTCAGAAGTGAATCTTTGTCTTAGTAGGACGACTTTCAGGGAACCAAACAGGTGAATTTCCAATGAAACAAAATCAGGACTATAGGGAGGATGCTTCAACACCACAAAAAGCTTTTGTGTGTTTTTGAGGGTCAACAATGAAAGCAGAACTGTGCGGATGTGCATCGTTGTGAAAGATCACAATGCCATTGGATAGCAGTTCTCTGTGTTTAATCTAAAGTTTAGTTGAACCTTTTTCCTGATAATGTTCCAAAACCGACCCTTGCGAATCCCACAAAACTGTAAGCATCAATTTTCCAGCTGATGATTGACTTTTGAACTTTTTTTTGGTCAGCAATTAAGGATGTTTTCTCCCATACTGTGTTGTTTACTCTCAGGCTCGTAGTGATGAATCGATGTCTCGGCACCACTAATTATTCTCTTCAAGAAACTTTCACATGTTTTTAGAGTATCGGTCAAATTTTTGTTTGCAGGTACCCAAATGCTTCTGTTTACACTCTTCCGTGAGTTGCTTCGGCACCAGGAACACCTTCAGACCACCTCTTTCGCACAAATCACAAGTGGGGCATCCAGTTTTGCTCACACCACGGTTACAGTTGAACTGATATAACACGTTCACACCTGCACCGCAGTATAGACAATAGCGCTGATAAGACAAGCCAACAGAAGTTTTAATATAACCAGAGTGCAGATCATTTTTGACTCACCCTTGTACAATTACAAAAAATACAAAAAGATATTTGTATGTACAGAGAGATTGTAGTGCAAAGATAAAAATTGGATTTTGTTCAGATAAAGTAGGAAATTTTTTAGTTCAGGCAGCTTTCCGAAATCTTGTGTCACAGAATCAAAACAGGAAGTAGGTTATGGGTCTGTCTGACTAAATGTCATTGGCTTTGCCCGTGGAACTTTTTAGCCATGACGAAATCCTTTCCCCCCCCCCCCTCTCTCTTTTTCTTTTTTCTTTCCTTCTGCACATGAAGCAATGTCTACATCAAAAAGGCATTTTGCTTGTTCCTCGTCATTAATCTGTATCACTAAAACATACAGCTATTGTTATTTTTTTGATCTGTTACAATACAAAGATTTTTCACTATACAAAATACACCTAATCGAGAGTGATTGTCAGGTTTCACTTCTGCCTCCCACACACCAGGGTGTCAGCAAGCAATAAAACGTCAAACGTAATCAGTAATATGTCATGTGTTAGAATTTCCAGTTAATTTAGGGTTTATTTGGCTCCACATGACATTTATTATCCAAAGTATAATAATGTAATTACATTTGTTAAATGTAACCGAATCCTGTTTTTAATTTTAAGGTGTAAACAGGTGTTGTTTCTACTTGTGTAACACTTTAATGTGTTCTTTTTTATGATTATTTATTATTATTATTATTATTTATTAATGAGGCATTTATTCTCTAGAAGCTCTCGAGCCAAGACTGGATGATTGAGAGAATTATTAACCACCGCTGCACTGCTCCTGTATCAGTAGGATTAGCTAAATACTGTATATTTAGCGATTCTCAAGGTGACGCTAAAGTCGTGTTTAAATTCACAGATACTGTACGTTGTACTGTACACGTAACAGTGACACGTAACTCTGACTGCTACTTGCTCTGTTCCGGCCCACAAGTGAGATTAGCTGCGCGTGCTATCTTTGCGACTGTTATCCAATGAGGTTGAAAAAGACGGCAAATATTAGACTAAGGATTGCTGGATAAAACCGAGCTAACAATAGAGGCAGATAATGGTCTTTGTGCTCACCTTGTGACCTGTGTGTACTGTATGCGTATGTGTGTGTGTTTGTCAGGCCCTGGGGCAGGTTGGCAAGGTTTTGAAAGTGTATGCGGACGGAGACCTGCGTGTAGCGTTTGGAGGACAAACGTGGACTTTTAACCCCGCGTGTCTCTCGGCTCAGCCTGGCGAGGTGGACGCCAATCTGATGACAGCCGAGAACCCGAGTGAATCAAGAAGTAAGCAGGAAACCCCCACTTTCCCTTTCATCACATGGCTTGTTTGAGTATACCACAACAATCTCTCTCTCTCTCTTTCCATTTTTGCTAATGGTGATGCAGATGATATTTACACTTTGCCGTTCTTTTTCCTCTGAACAATGTTCTTGTTAATTCTTTTTTTTTTTTTTTTTTTTGCATGCTCCACTCTTTGTGTTTCCCAACCTCTGGAGACGGATTTCCATTTATTCTTTCTAACGAAGAGTTTATATCTCCTCATTCCTCGCTGTGATTTTTCATGTCGAGCAAACTCACTTTTTCTCTCCCCACATGACACAGGATAATGCTGAAATTGTTTAAACTAAACACAGGCCACTAGTGCATGGTGACATTTTGACTCATTTGCCTGTCTGTTTAGCTTATGGGCTCAAAGAAAGAAACTCTATATTCTTCGTCCACATCTGTTTAAATTTTAGAGTGAATAGCATTTTTGATTTCTCTCTTCACAGCCACAGTCATTTCAGTCCTGGAGAAGCTTTTGTCTCAGTCCACGGAGCAGGACAACCCAGGACGCCTGGTCATCGAGGCTGCTCACGGCAGCGCTGCTAAAGTCCGAGAGCTTGTCCAGAAACATCCGGATAAGGTGGATGACGTGTTTTTTTTAACTTGTTATTGTATAGTGTTTAACAAATGCTACTTATGTGGAAATGAAATAAAAAGTTTTTATTTTTTGGATCTTCTGGAATGTAGCCAACACAGAATTGACTTGTGTGTTCTGTGACACTCCTCTTACTATTAAAACTGACAAAATCACTCCTAGCCACTCACCTTCTCACTCATGCAATATTTTTGCCCCCAAAAAAAGGGGTGGAGCTTTGTAGCTCTTTTAACATGGTTTGTGCGGTGGCCTCGCACATCCAGGGTCGAGGGTTGAAGTTCCGCCACGGGTCCGGACATGGTTTTCTAAGGCTGGACTGAAAGAACACCAGAAAACAATCTATGGGTGTGATGGTGTCCACAAACTTTTGGCCATATAGTGTAATGTCTTGTTCTAGGTCATTGCTTTCTTACAGTAACAATTTCTATTTGGATCCTAATAAAGTTAATCCTACAGTATATACTAATGGTAATAAAGTTGTAGTATATGATAGAACTTTGAATGTATAATATCTGTATACACCTAATGATCACATTCAGATGTGCTTATTGAATCTCCAATTCCAGATTTAGTCCAACTTTGTTGTTAAAATAACATGTACTCTTTTGGTAAGGCTTTCTACTCGATTTTGGAGCAAGGCTATTGAGATTTATGATTGTTCAGCTATACGAGTATTAGTGAGGTCAGGCCCTCAGGAAGCCTGAAGTGTAGTCAGCATTCTAGTTTTTTCCAATGGTATTCACTAGGGATGGGAATGACTATTCACCAGCCAACACAATATTATTATGATACTTACTGTAGGTGCTGATGCAATTAAAATTGTGATTCTGTTCAGAATCAGATTCAAAATGACAATCTCCACGATTTTGTTGCAATTTTAAACCTCCATGAAAAAAATCATGATTAACTATATGTATTTTGTTCCTTACAGCATTAGTTTTCTCACTTAAACTAAACTAAATATGAACTAACTACACATGCAAAAGTTCAACATTTAACTCAGCAACAATGATGCTGTATGTCCTCCGCCATAATTTTTTTTTCTAAATAAACTTGGCAAATAATTCACTCCTACCACATGGGAAGAAATCATAGTTTATAATAGTTCAGAGTGCACAACCTGTAGGATTTTAAAGAAACTGCAACGTTTTAACAAACCCCTTCAAAGTCTCAAAACTCATCTTGACAACACGGGCACGCAGGGCTTCTAATGCATGCGATTTTTCAAAAATTTGTGCTGTTTTGATACTTGGTATTTTGAGACTTGTGTAAGTGTGTGTAATGAGTGAGTTTGAGGTTAATTTCGCTCACAGAGTTTGGAGAAAAAAGGCAGATCGGAGGCTTTTGATGCACACGATTTTTGAATAGGAATGTGTTTCTGTTCCGCCATTTGGAAGCTTCTGCCCTCGGTACAAAATCGTTTATATCTGAGGCTGATTGCCCGACCACCGGCCATGGCCAATCCATCTGAAAACCAGCCAATTCCGGTCACTGCCCGACCGACTGGTGCAACTTTACAAACATTATAAACTTAAAAATTATTATTTAAAAAATAGATTTTGGAGTCTAGACAAAAGAATCATGCTTCATAACTGAATCGATTTTTTCCCCATATCTAGTTTTCACTGAGGTTGAGGTTGAGGCTTTGTGCAGTTGGTGCAGTTCTTCCACTCCAGCCTCAGCAAACCTTGGCGCTCGCTTTGTGCACATTGCATTTTCATGCTGGAACAGGTTTAGCTCCAGTCCATGGAAATTGTAACTGTACAGCAAACGAAGACATGCTTTACGATTGGTGTGCTTCCAACAGTTTAGAGAAGCCTGACATATGTGTGTGATGATTAATCTTAGTCATTTACTAGCCCTCAGTAAACAATATTGATGCTCTCTGTATACTGACTGATTGTTTGTAGGTGGATATAAAGAACCAGGGGAAGACGGCTCTCCAGGTGGCTGCTCACCAGGGCCATATGGAAGTAGTGAAGGTCCTGCTGCAGGCCAACAGCAACATTGAAGCCAAGGATGAAGATGGAGATGCAGCGCTGCACTACACTGCATTCGGGTGAATAATAAGCCATAAAAGGTTTTGTATTAAATCAAGGCGTAAATTGGTGTAAGGACTGGGTAAAAAAAAAAAAAAAGTCTTTAATCTTGACTTTGTGTCACTTCAAATGGATTTCTTAAGAGCAGGGGGAAATTTGGCGGGTGGTGGTGGTGGGGGAAGTTTTTATTTGTCCATGCTTATATTCCCAGTTATGTAGTTGTTTCCACTGATTTGATCATAGTTTGGCAAAGCTGGGTGTCTGTGCTCTTCGTCTGTGCCGAGCCACTTTTTTTCTTTCTTTTTTTAATAGTAAAACAAGTTCAGATGTGTATTAGCTCATCTTGGCATTAACGATGCATATCATTGTATTTCTGTGTGTGTGTTCAGGAACCAAGCGGAAATCGCCCGCCTCCTCCTGAGCAAAGGGGCCGGCGTCAACTTGCTGAACAACTCCATGTGTACGGCTCTCCACATCGCCGTCAACAAGGGCTTCACGGACGTAGTGAGGGTACTGACCGAGCACTCTGCCGATGTCAACCTGCAGGTACGCACGGTCCCTCTGGAATGATTATGCAAGTGTAGAAAGTAACTAAGCAATTATCTTTAAGAGCACTATAAAAGAAATGATCTGACTGGCATTCTGACTATCTGACTATTTTTCCGCATATCTGCCTATCTTCCTGCCCGTATTCCTGTCTATCGCACTCTTCCTTATCAGTACCAGAGCAGAAAAGAGGAAATTATCAACTTTACTTGGAAATCTGGCTTTACAAGCTCTGCTTTCTGTGACTTATCTACATCATTAGGGCCAATTAGCAAATTAGCCCATCTGAATTCATTCTCGGTCTTTGCAGTGACACACTGCCGATTTGGACTCGCACTGCTGAGCTACTCTGTTCTGAGCTTCATGTTCCACATTTTCCACTTGAACTGTGGGAGCTCAGCTGGAGTGGAAAGGCACCCTGAAGGAGTTTTGGAATTCACACAGGCACACATGCATCTTTGTTCTGCACTGCGCAATGGCATAGACCATGTCAGATTATGTTCCTTGTGTTAGTGTTGCCCTGTATATATACATTATTTTGTCAAATATATTCACTCACCTGGCCAAATCATTCAATTCAGGTGTTCCAGTCACTTCCATGGTTACAGGTGTATAAAATCAAAACACCTATGCATGCAGACCGCTTCCACAAACATTTGTGAAAGAATGGGTCACTCACGGGACCTCGGCGAATTCCAGCATGGTACCGTGATAGGAAGCCTCCTGTACAATAAGTCCAGTTCTGAAATTTCCCCTCGCTACTAAATATTCCACAGTCAACTGTAAGTAACATTATAACAAAGTGGACGCGATTGGGAGCGACAACAACTCAGCCGTAAAATCACAGAGCAGGTCAGCCGATGCGGAGACACATGGTGCACAACTTTCTTCAGAATCAATAGCTACAGACCTCCAAACTTCATGTGGCTTTCAGATTAGCTCAAGAACAGTGAGTAGAGAGCTCCATGGCCGAGCAGCTGCATCCAAGCCTTACATCACCAAGTGCTATGCAAAGCATCGGATGCAGTGGTGTAAAGCCCGTCGCCACTGGACTCTAGAGCAGTGGACACGTGTTCTCTGGAGTGATGAATCACGCTTCTTTGTCTGGCAAACTGGTGAGTCTGGGTTTGGCAGTTACCAGGAGAACGAACGGTACTAGTCTGACTGCAATGTGCCAAGGATAAAGTTTGGTGGAGGGGAATTATAATGTGGGCTTGTTTTTCCGGAATTGGGTTTGGCCTCTTAGTTCCAGTAAAAGGGACTTTTAATGCTTCAGCATACCAAGACAATCCCAATTTTGTGGAAACAGTTTGGGAATGGCGTCTTCCTGTTCCAACATGACTGTGCACCAGTGCAGAAAGCAAGGTCTATAAAGACATGGATCAGCGATTTTGGTGTGAAAGAACTTGACTGGTCTGCACAGAGTCTTGACCTCAACCTGCTGTTCTTCTAGAAGAATGGTAAACGAATTCCCATAAACGCTCTCCTAAACCTTGTGGAAAGGCTTTCCAGAAGAGTTGAAGCTGTTGGACCAACATCATAATAAACACTGTGGATTAAGACTTGGATGTTCCTCCATATGCATGTGATGGCAGAAAAGACAATCCTCTGAATCCACTGGTCAGGTACAGCAACTGGACTGAAACCGAGAGGCAAAAAGTCCTTCAGGGAGCGTGGAGAACTATTCCTCAAGGCAACATTAAGAATACAAGTCTCGTTTTTTGAAAGCAAAATATGAAGAAATCAGGAGTGGCTCAAGATTTTTGCACAATACTGTAGATAATATTTTTAACAAGTTATGAAAGCTGCTTTTAATGCTGTACAGTTATAGATTTAACGGTCTATAAATATTGCAGCTAAAATATTAGCTATTAGCTTTTATCATACAGACCTGGCAACCCTCAACACTAGGAGCTGCCAATCTTGTAGGTCAATGATTTAAAAATATATAGCTAAATGTCTGTGAAGATGGATGACTGAGGATCTTCCCAGATGATTGAAAACATGGTTTTATGACCACTAAAGCTGACAGGCAGTTTTTACTCATGTATGGCATAATAAACACTTCGAGTTTCAGGTTGCATATGTGAATGTTTAAAGGTGTTCTGCTGTACAGTAGGTGGCCGACTCCAGTACATCTTGTCATGGTACTGGTCTACTTAATTATTGGAGAGCTGCCAACATTTATGGTTTAGCCATTTCGCTATGATGATATGGGAAAACTATACTTTCCCGATTTCCTTTCAACAGGGCTCAGACACAAGGCATTATAAAAATGGGGAAATGACACAGGGCATGAAATATGTGTAATTACTTCTGCTTTGGTTTGACTTCATGTACTTTTGACCTGTGAATTTACAAAACTCAGTGCGAGCTGGTATAAATCATGTGGGTGGAACTGGTGTGTCTTTGGACAGTAAAAAAGTGAAACTGCTTATTATTACTACATCTAAATGTATGTCCAGATTTCTGAAAAGTGAAAGAAAAATTTAGTGTAATTGAGTTAAAAACACCTCAGGAAAATTAATGAAAGTAATAAATATCAGGATTTTTTTTCTCCTGATACCGTTTAAAGTAAGTCGTGTCTGAATTTTGGTGCAAGGTCTGTATAATGCTCCATGGAGAAAACATCTGTATAGACCAGTAACGAATGAAAGTAGGATTTCGCTCAGAGCCTCTAAAACACTTTCACTCTTCAAATGTACCAACAACAGTGTGCAAACACATTGTGTGTGTGTACTCGGTCAGTAGGGTGAGCATTGCGGGAGGCACTGTGGCAGCATGCCTCCTGATTAAACCACATCATCTGCCTCCAGCCGGCACACATTTCATAGAGTCTCTGCTGTTTATTTGAACATTAGATAACAGTAGAAGCAAACAACAACAACAACAAAAAAAAAAAAACAGCATAAATACCCTCTTGGATATGACCACCAAGATGAAGATATGCCAGGCGTAATTATATCCATATGGAGACACATACAGCAAACAACAACAACAAAAAAATGAACAAAGATCACTTTCAAAAATGAGTAAAGAAATGGAGGAAGTGACACACAAGACTGTATGGGCAGATAAAAAAGAAAATGCAACAGGCATCCGCAGGCGAAATAATGATTGATCATTTCAAAGTAAATGCACATGTAATTCATGAGCTCACTCTGATGTGGTAGAGAGATAGTATCCGTTGCCTGATAGGATGATGGATCTAATTTCCAGTAGCTAGCAGCTTTAAAAAGCTGATCGCACCAAAACACAGGAACACTGGAGTCCTCTGGCATAATCCCATGGGAGAAGTGTAAACTAGAGCTCTTTAAAACAATGGCACATCCCCCCCCCCCCCCCCCATATACTTAAAATGGAGGCAATTAGCCTCTATGGTTGGTGCATAAATATTGCTAATAGTGTACTGGAGCTACAAGGCACCTATAGCTAACAATTAATAGGTGATTTCTGCCACCAATTAGAAATTGGTGTTAAATTGCATGCTAAAAGCTGTTCATGAATACATTGCCTGGTCAAAACAAAAAACGTCAGTTAGCCTTGATGACGAAAAAAGTTTCCTGATGCTCCCAGAACCACTCTTTTACAATTTGAATTCTGGAATATGGTTGTGCCTTCAGGGAAGGTCAAATGCACAGATGTGACAACCTGGTCATTCAGTACATTCAGGTTGTCAGCTGACTTCATTTTATTGCCACATAACACTGCTAAGTCTAAACCAACTGACGCAACCCAGTTTATAACACTGCTTCCAGACACTTGTATAGTGCTTCATGTGCCGTTAAATTGCACACAGAGCTATGCATTTGCTTGTAACACTGATGCGCACACATCTCTCTCAAATGGGGTCAGTCTGAACTCATGACCTTTTTCGATTGCTTGAAACTATACTCTTTATAATCCCTAACAAATTTAAAGCCTTTTTTATTTGATTAGTCTCGCCAACAAGTGGTTTTCTAATGGCCACACAGCTGTTTAGTCCCAACAGCTGTTCAGATACTGTCACTCTTTGCATGATAACTTTCACTGTTAAACATAGCTGTGGTTCTTACTTTAGTGTTTTTATTATTTTTTTTATCACATTTTTTCCATGAAGTTGACAGTTTACTGTTATCCTTTTAGGTTTTTAATAATGCCTTGGGCAGTTTTTTACCCAGTAATTAACATTTTTCCTTTGCTTGATGCAAGCTAAAAAATTCAACCTTTTGAAACGGAAGAGTATCTGGATAACGTCAATATATTTAACATGGGTAACACAGCGAGTAACCACTTTATCAGTAATGTGAAAAAATGTGCTCTCTGTAACTTTGGCATGACTGTGGCATGGTTACGTGTGCCAGAATTATAAGAGTATTCTGTACGGTACAACCAAAGTGCGCAGAAAAGCATCACAGAATGCACAACATGTCAAGCCCGATTTTCCACAGCAGCTGAATTCCTCTTTGGACTCCACTTCTGTCAATCAACCACAACAATCTGATGCTACAGTGGACATAAGCTCACCTGAACTAGACCATTTTTTTCCTTTTCTGCAATCTTCAGCTGTCCGCGTAGCCTCACTCTGAATTTGGTTTAAGGGATCCAATGCCATAATATAGTGTAAGACCATTGTCGTCATCTCAGTCTCAGTTTAGGATATCTAATAAGCAGGGTGTTGTTCATTCCTTCTAGCTGATTGGTCAGTTGATTTAACTCCACCTCTCCCATGATTACCTTTCAAATTCATTGTTTGAACTCTTCTCTGTTTTTGATTTCCAGGACTCGTACGGGGACACACCTCTGCACGATGCCATCGCTAAGGACTTCAGGAGCATCATCGAGATCCTGACCGCGGTGCGCAATATTGACTTTACGAAGCAGAACAACCGTGGCTTCAACCTGCTGCACCATGCCGCCCTGAAAGGCAACAAACTGTGAGTCCTCACACTGAAACTAATGCTAAGGTTAGCTTTCATTTCAAACACTAAGCCTTGGTTACCTACATACACTTTGTCTTCCATAAGATTCTGATTGCTGTTTGTAAGGAATAAGGCAGCACTTTGGTGTAGTGGGTAGCACTGTGGCCTTGCTCCTCCAGGGTCTAGAGTTCGATTTCTGTCTCAGGTCTGTGTGCGTGGACTTTGCATGTTCTCCCCCTGTGCTTGGTAAGTTTCCTTCGGTTACTCCGGTTTTCTCCCACAGTCCAAAGATATGGAGATTAGGTTAATTGGGAACACGATCAGGTGGTGTAATGCTTCAGACATAAGGAGTTGTTGTTATCGCTCTGAATTTAATCAGTATATCCAGAAGTTTTGTTTTCATCTAACATGAGCAATCTTTCTAAATAAAATTATGAAAGGTATTTGCTATTTATTTGCCTATAGTTATGAAGGTTTATGAGGTACCAGCTATACACTGTGGTCTTCTCTCTAGCCTTTCTTTCCAACAAAAAATTATAAAAAATCATGGCTTGTCACGTTATTGAGAAACCAGTAAGCTCAGTAAGCTCCAGTAAACCACATTGTTCAGTTCCGGTCTTTTTTTATTAGATTGGATTCGCATGTCATGACGGTTCACATTCCTAATTACAAGTGAGTTTTACTGGATGTGACTTTGTGGATGCATCTGTCCTCTGAAACAGCATGCATGTGCACTTCTATACGTCTTTGCTCATGCCATCTGGGTTAAAACATGTTATTTAATTTCAAACAACAGATGCGATTTTAAATAAATAAAATATGTATATTTTATTGATTTAAAATGTGTGTGTGTATATATGTACATATATATATATATAAGCTTAGGATTTTGCTCTGCAGGACAGAAAGCAGTTAGTCGGCTGTATTTTTTGTGGTCCAGAAGAAGGATGACAGACGCATCTCTTTGTTAGCTCTGCTGTGAAATCCTCACACTGCCTGTGCTGACTGATGTCAGAGGCAAAAAGTCACATGAAAACTAGTGAAGTTCAAGTCGCGTGACCACATATCGGTTATCTAAGACCACATACGGTATGATTTGTGTTCACACAGTCCTGAAAACCTGATTCGTGTCACTTAAGGGTAAAAATTCAGACACGTTTTTAAAAGCCTGATTATTACTCGGTTGCTATAGTGGGATGTCTGTGCTGTCATACAAATCCCATCATACGTATTTGTAAGTTGCTGCTGGAGAAATAATAATGTGTTTGAAGAATTTCATTCGCATGGGCAAAAAGGCGTAACACAGATAAACATCGGTTTCTGGGGTAGAGATTGAATCAAGCTCGCTTTTCGTATGATGCTTTGTTTGGAAATAGTGTTAAGGCTGTAATAAGGTTGGGCAGTTTTTAACCTAATGCTTCTTGTGAGCTGGGTACATTTTAGAGCCTACACACATCTGAACCTGATGCTGATCTAATACTGCAGAATATATTTAGAATCATAAACTCATAAGGCTAGTATTCCTAAGGGCAAGTGCATATTAGTGTTTCTAACACTATACTAACTCTATTTGTTCTGTTCCACTTTCTCTTTTTTGCTGGTAATTGTCCTGCTTTTTTTTGATTGATTATACAGTATAGTATATGCTTTGTGTGTATGTGTGCATACTGTAAGACTCTTGAACTTGTGATCCAGCGCTTGCAGACAGCCGCACAGAATGACCATTATTTGCTAATACAATGTCTCATCCGCTTATGTAATTGGCATCCTGAAGTTCTTCCTTGAGCTTGGGAATGGTACAGTCTGTTCACTGTTCACTGGCTCCCGACGTTTCTGCAGTGTTTTAGTCTCGGCTTCAGACTCGCAGCCCACAGACTGTCTGTTGTGTACAGTACACAGCTATCACAACCCTGCCAGTTATTATCTTATCGGCTGGCCACCACCCACCACTATGCGTACATGCTTCTGTGCACTTGGTTTTTATCAAGCCATCAGGGAAACGTATTGCACGTTCACGGGCAAAGCCATGTTGATTGTGCTTTTTTAAATTTTGTTTACATTTTTTTTCTTTTGTGTTTTTTTTTGTGTGTCTATTTATGTTTGTTGTGATTTCATTGTGTTTTGGACTAAAAGGTGTTTTTTGGTTTTGATGTTGTGCTTTTTGTCTTTGGTGTTGTGATTATAGGGTTTTGTTGTGTTTTTGCTTTTATGCTGTTATGTTTTTGGTTGTACTATAGTTTATATAAAGTTTTTATTTTTTACTGCTCTGTTTTTGACTTTCTGTTTTATATATATATTATATTATGCTCTGTTTTTGACTTTCTGTTTTATATATATATATATATATTTGGTTTTTCGGTTGTATTTTCTGTGTTTTTGTTGTAAACTTTGACGTTGTGCTCGGTTTCGTTGTTGCATGTTTTTGACTTTGCTGTTGTGTTTGTGCTTTTGTTGTTACCATTTTTAACTTTGCGGTTGGGGTTTGGTTTTGCTGTTGGGTCTTTACAGTTGTGTTGTGGATTTTGGTTTCGCTGGTTTGGGGTTTTTGTTTTGCTGTTTTTTTTTTGTGTGTGTGTGGTGCTTTTGACTTTGCTGTACAGCTTTTTATGGTTGTCTGTTGGGATTTTTTTTTTGTTGTTGTTGTGTTTGATGGTTGTGTTTTTTTTATGCTATGTTCACACTCACACTCCCATATACACATCACAGTGTTCTTGAATATTGAATGTTGGAAACAAAAAAATTACTAGAGCTCTTCAGCTGTCAGTTTGTAAGTCAGGCGAGTGTAGGGTCAAACACTGAGGTTTGTTTCTGTGGTGTGGTTTATGTGTACAATCACATTAGTAACACACAAAACATTCAAGGTAACATTCTTCTTTTGTCCTGCCTGACCCAAAGCTCCCTGATGGCAGAATGTTCTAGTTGAGTTGTAATAAAAACCCAGAGCTGTGAAGCATGAACGCCTCTGGAGATGTCTGTCTTTATGTCTTATTTTAGCCATTGTTCCAAAAAGTCCCAATTAGCTGCTTGTTTAGTCGAGTAGTACAAGTGTGTCACTGTTGGAGTTTTACCGTGAGGAGTCGAAGGTAGGGCACTAAGTGGAGCGCATGCTGTCATTCGGGACTGTCCTGCCACTCTACCCAGGTGCTCTTGTTCAGCATCACAAATGTACACACGCCGCCAGACACTTGATCTCATTATTTAATCACATCTGCAGTGTTTCTCATAGGGCTGTTAGCGCTGCATCGCCCATGTTTGTGCAAGTCCCACACACAAGATTTAAGCAGCTCACATACAGTAGAATGGAAATCTACTGTAAGTGCACTTCTTGTTAAGGTCTGAAATGCAATGTTATTACACTGCAAAAAATATAATATGAGGCATTTTAGGGTTAAAGCAAGTGCAATTATATAATGCCTGGTCATGAAAATGTCTCTGTTACAGAAAGGCCTGCTGCATCATGCAAACCAAACTGCTAAGGAGATTGGCTTCAGAACTGTCCGTCATATTATTACAACCTGGAAGCATAGTGCTTAAAAAACTAAATCATAAAAAGTCATGATCAGAGATCACTTAAACGCTTGGTAAAATTAAATCATTAAAAACCTTGACAGTAGCAATCACAGCCACTGTCAAATCATGTTTACACATCATGTTTAATAGCAAACAAGTAAGAGCGTTTCCATGTACACAGTGTTATACTGTATGTGACCTGGCAGGATTGGGGGTAAACAGTTGTGTTGTTGTAGGGAAACCACTTGCTAGTGAGATCAATCATAAAAAAAAAGGTTTCAGTTTGCTGTGGAGCATAAAAATTAGAATTTTAAGCAATGGAAAAGGTCATGTGATCTGATGAGTCCCTATTTCAGAGCGATAGACGCAACAGGGCAAGAAGGAAAGTGATGCATCCATCATGCATAGTGAGCACTGTACAAGCCTCTGGAGAAAGTGTTATGGTCTGGGTTTACTTCACTTGGTCAGGTTTAGGCTCAGCAACGTTATGTGGCAATAAAATGAAGTCAGCTGATGACCCTGATGTCACAGGCATATTCCAGAACTCAAACTGCACTCACTAACTCTCACTCGTCTGAACCGCTTTATCCTGATACAGCACTGGCAGTGGTTGATCAAATGGTTAAGGCTGTGGGCTACTGGGTTCCTGATCGGAAGGTTGGGGTTTGAGCCCCAGCACTATCAAGTTGCCTTGCCACTGTTGAGACCTTGAGCAAGGCCCTTAATCCTATCTGCTCCATGGGGAAAGTAATTTCACTGTGCTGTAAGGTACATGTGACAAATAATTAAATATTATTATTATCCTGTATACAGGGTCGTAGGGGGCCTGGAGCCCATTCCAGGAGACTTTGGGCACAAGGCGGGATACACCCTGGACGGGGTGCCAGTCCATCGCAGGGCACACACACTCATTCACACAATACGGGCAATTTGGGAATGCTAATCAGTCTAATCTGCCTGTCTTTGGGCTGTGGGAAAAAAGTACCCGGATGAAACCCACCACGTACGAAGAGAACATGCAAACTCCATGCACACAGACCTGAGGTGAGAATCGAACCCAGACCCTGGAGGTGCAAGGTGACCTAAAATCTAATATGGAATTAATGGTTCTAGGTTGCAGTCAGGTTTGTAATGGTTCTCTGTTTTCTATTGGGCTGCATCACCGTCCAGTATCGTATTATTTTATTTAACAGAAAGTGTTTTATTTCACTTACACCACCACAGTGTGCCACCTCGAAGAATGACATGATACATGTTAACTGTTTTATCACTGACTTTAATGTTGTGGAAGTCCTACTAAACAAGGTCCAGTTGTTCTCTCACCAGACTTGTGTCTCGCTCTCTCTCTCTCTCTCATTATGTTGATAAAACCAAAAAATGTAGTTTACCCAGAAACCACAAAAATCCTCCCTTTCCTGTCAGGTTAAATCCTAAAGTTGCCATTTTTATACCCTGAGACTATTACAAGGCACTCACACTGGAGACTCCTTCATTCTTCAGATTTTTCTTGTGTTTTATTTTAACGGTTTATGTGGCACATCCATCTTACAAATTTTTGTTACAAAGGAAACTATAATATAATAGACAATAGAAAATTTTATAGCGTTAGGATTAGTCTCACATGTATAGCTGGAGCAGGATTCCTTTACTCCCTCAATCTGCATATGCTCCGCTGTTCACGGGTAAAGCCGAAATCAGACATGTACAGTATATAGCTTTAATGTACAGTATATCCTATTGCTGTCTCACATACAGTAGGTTGAGGAATGCACACCCACACCCAGACACGCGAGCACGCACACAGAGCCCCTTTACTCATCCTGTCCCTGGCTCTTGTTCTCAGGACACCCTGCAGTGACAGGCTTTTCCTTCTATGGGGAGGACGATGCTGAGTTCTCAGAGGGCGAGAGAAAGACGGAGGAGGGGGAAGAGAAAATACACACACACACACACACAGACTCTCTCTCTCTCTCTCTCTCTCTCTCTCTCTCTTAGGCCAGAGGAATCATAAAATAAACGTTAGATTTGTTCTGGCAAGTGTCATATGTGCGGTACAGCAGGTTAGCATTTTTGGCCTAGAAGTCATTCACCCTACATCAGAGCAGTATTTACTTAAAAAAAAAAGCAACCCACAGTGTTTAAACAGTGAATACCACTGTGCATATATTTTCCCCCTTGTCTTTTTGCCCAGAGTTCTTATATAGCTAGCATACACAGATACAACCCCACAAAAACCGGCCCGTTCCACCACTTCGGCTTCACCGTAACCGTACTCAACTTGTTTCATTTTGTGTAGGAAGGGGTTTGTTTATTTTCAGGGAGGAAATGGAAAAAGCAGGAACCCCGCATTTCTCATAATGCATGTGGGAAAGTGAGAGGCGGGGAGAGGAAGAGAGAAATCGGCTGTGAGAATCTCATCTCCACGGAGCTGCTGCCGGTCAAAGGCCAGCCGAGTACGGAGCGGGGTATATTAAGCGCTGCGTATAATCTTCCTAGTGAACAGAATCAGGTGGCCAACCAGCATCACACACTAACACAACCTGACACACACCTGAGTGCGCTCTGTAGTGTAGCTACATCATATTCTGTGCATGCAACAAACGCACTTTGTGTTCATAGCTTGTGATCATAACTAGTTAAATTCTGAAAACTAGTGGAATCCAGCTATACACACACAGATCTTCAAAGTGAGAAGTGGAATGTAATCATGTGTGTGTGTGCTGGCTCGGTTTTGGGTCACACCCAATCCGCAGTCCTCCTCATTAGGGGATAGACGTGCGCTTCCACTCCCACATTAACATTTCATGCTGTGTGGGGGAGCTGGCCCATGTGCTGCCGCTGTTACTACTAAGATCTTTTTTTTTTTTTTTTAAAAAGAGAAAGAGAGATGGATGGAGAGCAGGAGGTGTGGGACAAAGGCAAGGCCTCCCTTTTCTGGTGGGAGGGACGAGGAGCTACGAGGAAGATTGATGATATTAGCAGCGAGGGATTATTCAAGCTCCCTCAGCACAGTGCATACAGTACACACTGAATCACTGTATCATCTTCCCTTTCTATCTGTTTTTCATTTTCTTTTTTTTCTTTCTCTTTTTCTTGCATTCTTTTAATAGACAACATTATTAGTTTATTTCTTTCTTTTTACTTTTGGTTCTTTTCATTTGTTTCCTTTACCTACTAGTTATCGATACTTTAGGTTTTACACATTCTTGTTTTCTAGATGAAGGCAAAATTAGATATAAAATATAAAATGATTATAATGTCAGTAACTTATATGCCTTTATTCACAAGAAAGTCCTGGTTTGACTTGAACATCCCTCATCGTCATCCATGATAATTTTTAGTTTGTTTTAGTTTTACCTTATTTTTCATAAATAAGAACCTTTTTTCTGTTCTTTTTTTTATAAGTTACAAGTGCTTATTCATTGCCGTGCTAATTTTTCCATAATTTTGTTCCATAAATGACAATGAAAGGCCAAGTCTGTCTGTCTTTCCTTGTTTTTTCAGTATTTTATTAGTCTCTGTGTGCTCATTAATCTTTATTAAGCGATTTGTTGTTCCTGTTTTTGAACTGTTTCCTATTAGATCTGACCTTAGTCCTATTAGACTTCTGGCACTGAACGATGCTCTGTGACATTTTACCACCAATACACTCGTGAGGTGATTCGAAAGAAAAATCTAATTAGCCTCAGCAGGGTTCAGGGTGTGGTAAAGCCCCCCAAACCAGAGTGAAAATATCACCAGTCATTAGAAGCAGTACTGACTAGTATTTGCACAGAAACACACACAGAAACATTTCTTCTGCACCTCACACATTAAGTTTTCAACATTTTTACGATATAATAATTATATATATATTTTATAAATAATTTGAACTTATTTGTCAGTATAATGTCTCTTTGTACTGATCTGAATTATGACTTGAACATAAGACAGATATTTCATGAAAAACTCTCGAGTTGACCTCGGATGTGATTTTGCTCCATTTTTAGATGCAGGTCTGCAATCATCTAAGACATAAAGGCTGGTGTCATTAAGTAAAACTGGTTACCACAAAATCCTCCCTCTCTCAGCCTCGTGCCAGACAAAATAGCAAATTTACGTCATCTACTTTCTAAAATTACCGCAGGGCTGATGTGATGAAAAGACCTGGGGACAATCGGCATAACCCTGGCTTCATGCTAAAGTAAACTTGCTCAGACATGACTTCGCTCCTACTGTAGCTAACCGTGGTAATAGTTGTATCGTTTTATGCCACCACGCTCATTACAGTTGTGTAAACAGCAAACAGGCGGCTCGTCTTTGATCATGAGGACAATGTCAGTTGAAAGCTGATATTTGTGGAAATGAGAAGTGAAAGCACACCCATATTACTCTGCTTTTATAAATTTTCCGGCCATGGGAAACTCACTTTATATTAGATAATAACTGTTACTAAACAGCGATCTGAAGAGCAAGAGAAGCAGGCAGGCTAGGTGTTGTTCAGGTGGAGTTTAGCTCAGGAACATGTCTCAGCGAGAGATAAATGAGGCTCTTAGACAGTACTGTGTGCCTTATCTTTTACATGGATCTGCATGTGTGTTATGTGTTGGGCGGTTGGGTTAGAACAAGCTTAGCGTATAAAAGCCCCTGCATATTGATAGCCTACACCTGGATCAGCTTTATCCGAATCAGATTGTGAAACATATAGGGCACACGCGTACGATGAAGCAAATGTCCAACAGAGAGTCTTTGGGCTCATTTCGTTTTTTAACGCATAGTTTTCCTTATGTGGACCAAGTAAATGTTGCAGGAGCATTAAAACTGGTGTGAAAAACCTAAACCTTACATCTGGCAGTGTGGGTGGAGTTCGGTGGCCCTGACAACACCCACGTACTGTAAAAACCAGGCCCACTCAATAATAATACTGGCGATTTTCAATGCACGGTGGCGTAGTGGTTAGCACAGTGGCCTCACATTTCTCGGGTAGAGGGTTTGTTTCCCACCTCGGGTCTGTTTGCATGGAGTTTACATGTTCTCCCTGTGTTTGGCAGGTTCTCTTTCCACAGTACAAAGACATGGACAGTAGCCTAAATGCCGTTTCCAGATTGCCCATACTGTGTGTCCTGTACCCTGTCCATCACAGGGTACCCATGCCCAGAGTTATGTACAGAATAATGATGGGTATAGAGAATGAGTGAGAGACTGAATGAGAGTTTTACAGTTATTGCAAACGTTTAATGCTGCTCTTTTGAATGCGTGTCTGTGGTTATAGTGGCAATGTGCAGCTACAGTAAGATGCTATTGGGCATTTTTTTTTTCTTTGCTGTTTTTAATGCCAACAATTCTATGGTTTGTAATAAACCGGAAAAAACAGAGATACGGCTGTAATGGTATAATTTTGGCATGTATTACTGTGATAATATCATATGACATGATGACATGAACGAGGAACACCTTAATTAACACTGCCAATGCTACCCAGGTACCCAACAGAAATCCATTGGCTTGTGTAATTAAATAAAAGTTTTTTATTCCATGTGAAAGTCCTTAGATCTGTGTCTAAAATAGATATTATGTCTCTTCCAAAAATATATATATAAATATATATATACATGCAGCTTTTAATTAAGTTATTAAGACTCAGTAACAAAAAGCAAACATTTTGTCTTTTTATGTTTTTAAAATTGAAGCTGTATTTTTCCTTCCCGAGACCAAACAAATTAGATGTTGCTATCTTTATGAAAACAGAAAGACAGAACACATGTACACTTTTCTAACCATTAGAAGGAATTGAAGAAGAAATTCTGTCTCTGTCATATCAGTAAAAGCGCCGTTGGCTGCTCGCGTTCCCAAAACTGTCACACCATCTTAACAACTGTGTATTTCTTGACTGTCATGACCAGTGTCGGGTTATTAAAGTGTGTGTAAAATCTTGTGTCCCTACAGCGCGACGGAGATGATCCTGGCGCGTGCCCGGCAGCTGGCCGATGTGAAGAAGGAAGACGGTTTCTCCGCTCTTCACCTGGCCGCTCTCAATAACCACTACGACGTGGCCGAGATCCTCATCAAAGAGGTGAGTTTTCGAGTCAGGCGTGCTTAACTTCTTTCCATTCCTCTGAAAACCTTCTAAATTACTCTACAACCTTGAATCTTCATAAATATACAAAATAAATGCAAGCTGAGTGCTTTTAAGCAGCATGTTTAAGCCTATGATGGATTAAGCACCACAACGCTGTGGGTTGTGTGTGTACGAGACACAATTCTGCCACTGAGGAAACAAATGGATGGTGATTTGCTGTTGAAATGGTGGCCATCTCGATCCCCTGCAGGTCTGCCTGTGCCGGAAAACATTAAATTGTCATCTCCCAGGTGCAGTCACAGGGAGCGCTTTGTAGAACGCTGTTATGCCCTCTGGTGGCAGAATGAAAGCAGCGTCTGCAAGGACGAGGACTACTCCGCTCTTATTGGTGGAATGCAGTTGAGAGCAGTTCTGCATTGTGTCTTTCCTTTTTATTAGGAATATAATAATCAAGTGCGGTGTCTGATTTGTGCCTCGTACAGGGCCGCTGCGACGTCAACATCCGGAACAACCGGGGTCAGACGCCGCTGCAGCTGGCAGTCACTCAGGGCCACATGCAGCTGGTGGAGCTTCTAGTGATGGAGGGAGCCAACGTGAATGCAGAGGATGAGGAGGGAGACACGGCCATGCACACGGCCCTCAGCCGCCAACAGCTCACCACCACCCTGAGCAGCACAGAGAGAGATGCCTCAAACCTCTACAGCCGAGTAAGTGCACGAGAGAGAGAGAGAGAGAGAGAGAGAGAGAGAGAGATGCATGTCCAGTGAGGTAAGGACAAGTAGTTCATGGTAGGACAAGATCATGCTCAAGGATGGGAAAGTGGCAGCAATGCATTTTCTTTTCTCTGATCAGTATGTAAAGTCCTATAAAACAGTTTGTTTTGCTATACTTAGACACCTTGATTTAAACTGTTAAAGTGATTTAAAGTGGTTTTGTAGGCCTTATTTTTTGGAGTGTGCAGGATGAGTAATTCCAGTCTCATCTGAAGGGCACACACACACACACACACACACACACACACACACACACACACACACACACACACACACACACATACATACATACATACATCCCTCTTGAGATCTCAGGGTTGAATTTGAGCGAGAGCCAAGGAAGAAATGCAGTTGGACGTAAAGGTGGCCAGTTAAGTTGTTTTCCTGCATCAGCAGAAATGTGTGTGTGCGCCTGGTGCTGCGGGTTTGGAGTTTAATTAAAGTTTGACTTGTTGTTCTATTAAAGATCACCTTAAGATATCACTCAATCTCCATAATATATGAGGGTGAGCTGTAGGATTTATTTTAGTTAACTTTTAGAAAAGACATACTGTAATATCCTTGCTTTGCAATACACTTTGTCCATCTCTCAACAATCTTTTGTGTTCTCTTATTAAAAAAATAACTTAGGCTAAACTGTGAATACACCGCTGTCAGAAGTGAATCATCGCACTCGTAGGGCTATTTTCAGGAGACCAAATCGGTGAAAGTCTAATGGAGCAAAGTAGCATCAACAATGTGTGCAGAAGTGTCCTTCTTGATGGCTAACATTTCTGTGACCTTCCTTGACCTTCTCTATGCATTCATACTGTACACATTTGTTCACAACAAAAAAGTCTAACAGCACCAGGCGCCCCCTCTGACCACAAAAAAAAACTAAAAAACAATCACATTGCTCTCCCTTCTTCCGTGCAAATAATTTTTGCTCACTACAATTGTGAGTTGCATTACAACTGAACTGATGTACCACGTTGGCATTTGCACAGCGGTGACTGGGAAGAGCGCTGAACTGAAAGCGCTGAGAAGCCAATGTAGCCAACAGAGGTGCAGATCATTTTTGACTCACATTTGTACTTTGTGAAAATCACTCATGCGCTCTTATTTATGCACCTGAAAGAAAAGGTAGAAATAATGAGATACAGTGTAGAAGCATTTGTTTGTTGCACAAGTTTTCACACCCTTGGTCAATACTTGACAGAATCACCTTTGGGAACTGTATTCATCTGCTTCGCATGTTTGGATCCTGATATACTTACTTCTTCTTTTCAGCAAAAAGACAAAACAAGTTTTGTCAGATTTAAATTTTAACCATTTTTGCCTGGCCACTGGTTCCCAGTTTGGTTGAAATTTGGGCTGGCTTATTGGTAGACTTCAGCGTAGTTGAAGTAAGTCTCAAGAATCTATAAAAGAATTTCTTCTCTGGTTGCTCTGGTATTTGGTGCCATTTCAACCCTGTCAAGATTCTCAATAACAGTTGATGCATGTCGCCCAACCATGCTACTGCCACCATGCTTCCATGTGGATGGTGTTCCGACAATTTGTAAAATCTTTATTAAAATTATGTATAATATCACAATTAGACTAGTCAGAGAAATGAGTAGTTCATGAATGTCGGGATATCTAGTCTTCCAACACAGAGCTTAGATTGACTGTGTTTCTGTGTGTTTGTATCAAAGTTGAGCGGCTCGGGGCTGCTGGGAAACACAGAGCTAAATGTCGGGGCTGCCATCGCCTGTTTCATGGCTCAAGAAGGTGCCGATATAAACTACGCCAACCATAAAGGCAAGAGTCCACTGGACTTGGTGTCCGATAGCGTCATCCTGCAGCTGATCAGGAGCTTCTCCGAGAAATACCGGTATGCCTGTGTTTGTTCAGGATTTCTTTAACTTCCTGCATTTCTTGTATGTTTTACTGTATATTGGAAGCCTATATTTCTTTTAAATAAAAATATGCACTGGTCTTAGTCACATCAATCTAAAGCTAACATTTTGCCTGACAAGCATTCATACAAATTTATAGAAATATTCCAAAGACTCAAGTAAAATGACAAAAAAAAGTTTGCAAAAAGAATACATGCACTGTAATCAATATAAACAGGGCTGAATACAAAAATGGTAAGGGGAAAAGAAAAAGGTTAGTTATGTTACGTGTGTGTGACAGTCTGCAGGCTGGTACATGTGGGACGGGCGGCAGCGGGAGCAGCAGCCTGAGACGGGTTCACACAACACCCAACACCATGACCAACCTCGTCATGCCCAGCGCACCAGGCCCGAGCGAGTGCCTCATCTGTTCCGAGCTCGCCCTGCTTGTGCTCTTCGCCCCGTGCCAGCACAGCGTCGCCTGTGAAGGTGAAAAAGACTCACACTCACACTTATTCAAATGTTTCCACATGAAGTGTTGCTGTAAGGGTGACGAGGACGTGCATACTCTAAAATCATCTCCATCATCTCCCATTATCTCCAAAATCAAGGGTATTAATGGGATATTGTTCCTCTGCTGAGCCTCTGATTTGGAGTGCTTTCCACTAGATCAGGGGTGTCACATGAGGCCTGCAGAGAGATGCCAACAGCCCGCCCCATCACTTCTGTTTTAAAATGTATGACAGACAAGATGTGCCCGTGACTTCGTTCGAATTGGAATTGGTGGAATTTAATTGCGCACTCATAAGCGTGTTTTAAAAAATGTACAACGGCATCTACTGGATTTTGTAATGAACTAAACTTTGGAATGAAGGTGTGAGATCGGCTTTATTAAATAGATTTCAACTGCACACTCATAAGCGTGTATTAAAAAATGTACAGTGTCATCTGTTTAATTTTATTATGGTCGATTATTTATTTATTTATTTGTTTGTTTGTTTATTTATTTATTTTTAATGACATAAGGGCGTTTTTCAGTAAAATTTTAGTAGTAGTATATCTTCTCTTTATTTGCCGATTGCAATGAAACTAAGCCTGTTTCTTACCTCAAGCTCAGCCAAAGCACAATTGAAAACCCCATTAAAATTAATTCAATAGTTTTTACGTAATGCGTGCACAAACAGAAAACAGACAAAAATTCTAAAACCTAAAACCATCTTGATGTGTTCTATTACTCATCTTACGTCCTCCCCTGCAAATATCTTCAAATGTACAGACAAGCAAACTGTACAGTTTTATAATATAATTATATACAGTGGAACCTTGGATTACGAGCATAATTCGTTTCGGAAATGGGCTCATATTCCAAAACACTCGTAAACCGAATAGAATTTTCCCATAAGAAATAATGAAAACTCAAATTATTCATTCCACAGCCCAAAAAAATGTATACATAAAAATAATTAATACAATATATAAAGTAAAAATAAAACAAATTAACCTGCACTTTACCTTTAAAAAAAGTAAAGAATAAATCCCGACAGATAAGTGCAGGCGCCATGTATTTGTGTGTGCGTGTTTGTGCGTGTGTGTTTGTGTGTGTTTGTGTGTGTTTGTGTGTGTGTGTGTGTGTGTGTGTGTATGTATGTATGTATGTATGTGTGTGTGTGGGGGGGGGGGAATTAACCCCTTCCCTTACCTCGTCTTACACAGTAAAACTCTTCCTCCCTCCCCCCACCTCGCTTTTTAAGTTTCACAACAAACACACACACAACGGAAACACTGTTTTAACGGAAAAAAAATCTCTCTAATGACAATACGCGTGAGTGCATACTAACGGAATCACTGCTGTAAAGTTAAAAAAACAAACAAACAAATGAACCAGCACAGAGCAGAGTTTCTGTGTAAAACAGAGAGTGTCTGCGTGTGCGTGTGTGAAGCCGGGGGAGGGGGGTGTAAAGGCGAGAGAGAGTGTGTGTGTCGGTATGTGTGTGTTGGACACATGCGCACACACAAAGGAGACACGCTGAAACAGAGAGGGAGATGTTGATTATACCAGTAAGAGACGAGCACTAAGATCCAGCAGGGGAGACGATTACATACAATTCGCTCTGTGTCAAAACAAGAGCGCATGCGTGATACATGATACAAGATTTATTAAAAATCGTTGCACGTCTTGCGGAACACTCGTAAACTGCTTTACTCACAATCCGAGGTTCCACTGTATGTATAGATAACCTGAGGGTAAACACGTTGCAATTGTTCCTTTCACCTGAGGGTGGCAGCAGACTGCCAAAAGCCTTTTTTTCAGTAAGCTTATCTACGGATTAAAGGAAATAAGGATAGTTTCTCGCAGCGAGCCATAGCAAATGCATCCGCTATGCATTACTTACTAAACTAATCATTGGCACACAGGATGAGAAACCAGACAAACTAAAGCAGATGTCCTCATTTTTATTAGAGTAAACAATGCACACAATATTCTTAGAGCTAATAAATGATGATGCTTCCAAGCTCTAATTATGAAAAAACTTTCGTGAGTTTTTAACCAAATTGGTAAAGAACTAAGACTTTATAAATATCATCTAGTGTGATACAGCTGAAGCCCATGTGGTCAAGTCATGTGATACCCTGCTGCAGTCATTCTAGTTAATTCGATTGGAACTTTATAACAGCAATTTGGTGACCAGCCCTCTGGAAATTTGTCGTACATGTAAGCATCCTTGCACTAAATCATGGAACAGTGTTTAGCTTCTTTGTGGCTGCATAGTGGCTGGAGACTCACTTGTGAACAATGACAGTTTCAAAACCACTTATGATCATTTTATCTAAGGATGGGATTTATTTACACGTTATACCAAAATAGTTCATTTGTGTTGAGGACATGCATTGGCATCCTGCACACATACTGTACATTCACACCTTGGGACGTGTTAGAAGCATGGCCTATTTATCTACTGGATGAGAAAACCCACAGACAGTATGTGAGGGATTGAACCGGGGACCTGGTACCACTACTATCCACTGTGCAGCTAAGCCCACCCTTTGGAAAATAGTTCAGCAAAATAGATACATGCTATTTATTTAAGTAAATGTGCAGTATGAAATAATCTCAGTGTTATTGCTAAAATAAACACATTTCCTGTTCACCCGACATGCATCAAATGGCTGCTCACAAGAAAATTATGAAGATAATGTGTTGCAAATATGATTATATGAATAGGTTATAAAGACACAAGACTAAAAAAGCATGCACGTATTTACAGAGTCTTTTACAATCTCTGTTCTCCTCAGAATGTGCTCACAGAATGAAGAAATGCATCAAATGCCAGGTCACGATCACCAAGAAAATACGACAAGGTAAGACTTTTCGTTAAGTTCTTGTGCTATTTGAGGTTTGGAATCTTGGTGAGTTTCCATCTTTCATGTTGTTTAAAATGATCACGATGATGATGATGACGACCAAATCTCATTTTCTCTCGCAGACCAGACAGAGGTAGACAGCAGTCCGAACTCAGAGAGCTCAGAACAGCACCACCTGCTGGAGCAGCTGCAGTCCCGCTACAGGCAGATGGAGGAGCGCATCACTTGCCCCATCTGCATCGACAACCAGATCAAGCTCGTGTTTCAGTGCGGCCACGCCTCCTGCATGGAGTGCAGCTCCGCTCTCAAAACCTGTCCCATATGCCGGCAGAGCATCCGAGAGAGGATCCAGCTCTTCGTCTGATTGATGTGTGAGCACTCGCACGCTCGCTAGCTCACACACCACACAAGTGTGTGTGTCTCGGTTTACTGGAGGGGTGGGAGAATGAGCAGGGTGGGGGTGTGTGTGGGTGGGGAGAATGGGCAGAGGGGGGGATGTAGGATGTGCTGTATTTAATCAATCAGCCTGACTTCTCTTCATGATTGTCCAGCTCGTGTGGACTTGACCATCGTTTATGCGTGCACTTTCTTTTCTGAAATGAAAACGCAGGCACGCATCACCCCCAAACTAAACAGCGACTCATCAACTGCTTTCTGTGAAATTTCCTCCTTTTATTTGATTATTTGCTGACTCACTGTAGCTCGGAGATGTTTACAGACTGACGCTATTGTTGGAGTTCCTGTGAAAAACCTCCTAAACCTCTCTACGGATGTAGGATCGTTACAGCTGGGTGCGCAGCCGCGGATGTCGCTGGGCTATTCTTAGAAGTCATACAGACTGCAACTTTAAGTTCGACACACAAGCGCCCCTCCTGATCCCTCCCAGTAGACCCTAAAAAGCTTTCCACAAGTGAAGGATATACAGTGCATGCTGATATGCATATTATCTATATGATATATTGTGACATGGATTACATTCGTGGTGTTCTAAGGCAATCAGACTTTTTTTTTTATTATTATTATTATTATTATTATTATTTATGCGTGAAGGCATCCTGTAGCCTCGAGGTCAAATGAAGGAGGGCAGAGCAAGGAAACTCGCCGCGCTGCTTCTAGATGTTAATTTATTCAAAGGCTAACTCGCAAAGAAAATGAATAAGTAAAAGGTCATTTGCTTTTCTTATGGGGTCGGTTTACTGAAGGAAGGTTCTTTAAATAGAGTACGAGACAGTAAATCGAAGGACGACACTGACTGAAAGATGTCGAACATCGAAGCGTAAACATTCGATCCAATTGTGTGTGTCTTTGTAACCTTTACAGAAGGAAATTAATGAATTTTGATGGATGGCATGGCATTCGGAAAATGTCAGCCCTCTGGAGTGACGTCTCAAGTAATCATTTATGTCCTCCGTGCTTATTTGGTTTGATGCAACAATATCGATCAGAGATCAGCTTTTCAGCTCTTGTCATAGCTCATTAATCTAGGATAAACTGATCCTAGATCTGAACTGGGACTTTTCAGCAAATCCTTTTTTCTTTTTTTCTTTTTTTCTTTTTTTTCCCCCAAAATGGGAACAGTTTTCCCCAGTCTAATTTTGTACATTAGCTGTTGAAGACTGCTGCTTAGTTTTCCGATGCATTATGATGAGGAAGTGTCCTGTGCGTTTGCTGTTTACTAAGCAGGACGAACACTAACCATACGACGCCTTCGTGCTTGGATATTAGGCGGTATCCGACGGTTATTCTTTTTGTTAATTTTCTCAGTGGTTAAAATGTAAAATACAACAGAATCACCAAAAAAAAAAAAAGTGTGTGTTTGTCAGTAAGTGTCTTAACATTTGTTAGACTTCCCCTAACCTAACCTGAGTTGCGTGTTTTTGTTCCAGAAGGGCTCGCTGTATCGTATGCGTCGAAGAAAATCTATTTTAACTGTTACTAGTTCATTTTGTATTACGCTCCACGGCAAACGCAATGGGGTTTTATAGATTCCGTATCCGGGCTAATTCAGATGCTACAATGTACATATATTGGAATGTTGGTGATGAGTTCCTGCTGCATCACAGCTTGAGCATGCTAGCAAAGTAAAAATGAATATCAGTGCCAAATTTAACATATCAACAACAACAAAAAAATGAGACACGTGTATTAATTCTTCATACAAGTGTATGAAGTCTGTGTGAACTTCTCGTGAATTCTGAGACATCAGTATTTGTTTATGATTTCACAAAACTTGAGTTTTATTTAAAACTGTTGGGTGACATCAAACCTAGAAGAGAAAGCCTTCCTGTCTTCTTCAAATAGCTGGAATTAATGGAAATATGTACTAGAGACAAACTGTAGACATTCTGAAAGAGCCTATTAAACATTTAACCAGGTTATCTGATTTCGACATGTTTTGAAGCAAGATGTGAATAGCAGAAGTGCGTAAATGCCTTGTCTTTTGTGTTGTCAAGTGTGTTTATAACAAAAAAATTTTGTTTGTTTGTTTTTATAAAAGGAAGGATAATAGTCCTTCTTTTATTTTACACTTTGTTTTGCAGTAATTGCAGTACATACAGTACAGTAGTGTGTATAACGGTGGTCTCTAGCGTGCCCGTCTGAGGTTGTATTTCAGCTTAGAATGGCACTGGAAAAAGGCTATTCCACTTAATCTCAGAAACGATGCATATATTCCACTGGCATGTTCATAGCGAGAATTCAGATGTGAGACGGCAGCAGACGTAGGAGAGCGATAAAGGCATAGGGTTTGACGGCGATTAAAGATTATTTAAAGTGTTACTGTTGATGTTTGTACAGTTCAGCACGCAACATTCTGATGTTGGCCTTACTGTCCATTCCAGGTTTTTTTTTTTTTTTTTTAAGTTTAACCGTACAAAATATTTTGCAATAAATATGGAACTGTTTTATAAGGATGAAAGACTGCATTGTTGATTTCATTCCATTCTAATTTGTTAATATGATCAGATTGTAGAACGTTTACTCTGAACGTCCTGGTGCTTTGATTTATCAAGAGATGATAATGTGTGAGAACCAAGACACATTAACTGTGGTAAATATGATGTAATAAAAGGATGGCCATTTCATTCCCTGGATCACATAACTTAGTGCCACAATAGTGCAGCTTGATCTTAGGTAATATTCAAGGTAATATTAGAAGGCTCATTTTTACAAATTAGCATTTCATCCTCAGTTCATTTCCTCCACACATACAGGGGCGTTCAAGTCATTTTCTTGTGAATGAACGAGTAAAACTGCTGATATTTATAGGAGACTTATGGTGATGAGACTGGTGCAGTTGTTTTTCAAGCCGTACGTCTGTGAATGATGATCCTGGCCGAGGTGGATCGGAGCCCACTGCAATCGTTTCTGTGAACATTCAGCAAGTGGAACGCCTGATGCTTGAAAATCAACGGATCACCAGATTTTGGAGGAGACACATCTGTCTGTGGCAACCGTACACACAATCATTCAACACCACTTGCACATTATAGTAACTCGGCTGGGAGTTTTTGCCACATCCATTATACAGTCCTTATCTCACTCTAACCCATTTTAAAAGTCTCGGTTTTGTTTATATAGAGGACAGTATATAACAATTACTATAAGTGCAATGAAAAATCTGTGCAGTTAAAGGGAATGTAACGACTTTAATACAAATGTTTATATTTAATGCACTGAAACCAGAGTGACGTAGTGATGCAGTCGGTAGTGTTACTGCCTCAGGCTCCAGTGTCCTGGATTACATCCTGAGCTCGGATTGCTGTACATGTGCTCCCTGTGTCTCCCAAAAACATTCTAGAAGATGGAGAATCAGTGATTAATTCCATCTGAATGGGTGCGTTTCTCTCCACCTCAAGATCAAGATAAAGCAGAGTTATTTAAGGTGAACATTGTAACTAACGTTAAATTTAGGACGCATGGACAATAGGAGATGCTTAAGAAAAAGGGCAGTATTTTCAAACTCTGAAAAATTCACTTATTTCCAGACGTGTTCCAGCCAAAACTCTAGCACTAATCAAAGCAGACCTGCATAGACCAGTGGTTATCAAACTGTGCCCTGGATCTCCCTTGGGTCAGGGATTTAAAAACAAAAATGATATAGTGTTGGAAATCTCAATTATTTTTATTATTATACTTAAACACTTATAGTTATTAGCCTGTCTGACTATTCTTCTGAACTAAATGGGTTTAATCCAAACCTCACTAACATCATTTTCATTTCAATTTTCTTTGAGCAAGGCCCTTAACCCTATCTGCTATAGGGGCGCTGTATCCTGGCTGACCCCAGCTCTGACCCCGGCTCCCTAACTGGAATATGTGAAAAAAATATTTTGCTCTGCTGTAAGGTACAGGTGACAAATATCTGAATTATTATTATTATTAATATAAAAACCAGTCAGCCAAAAATAATACCTATGGAAGATTGAAAAGCATTAAAGCTCTAATAAACAGCTGAAAGTATTATTATAAACAATTAAATAGTTGGGATATAATATGTGTGATATATCTGACCCAGTGTTTTTGAAGTTTTTTTTTTTAAACATTAAAAAAGTTACATGGTTACACACTTTAGCTTACATAATGCTTCTATGACCAGATGTTTGTATGGTTTCTTAAATATTTTAATAGCTGTGGGGTCAGCAGCTGTTTATGCTAAATGAATGCTGTGTTCTTGTTTTCGTATGCTATATTTAAAAGCTGTTAGGAGACAGGTGTTAAAACTAAATGTGTTGCATCAGGCCACCCGTTTAACACTGCAAACAGTGCCAGTAGACTCTTCACTGAATCAATCAGTTTGCATCAAGCAAAGGAAACTACCAAGGAGATTTGAAATGACTAGAACTAGGTTAATAACCGTTTAACACATTATCAAAACCTGGAAGGAGAATCCTAAACTGTCAACTTTGTATAACGTATGAAGCGATCATGCATAGTGGCCACTCTGTAAAATATCCTAGAGTGTGCCAACCTGAGCCCTGGCCTGGACTGAGCTTGAGAGGATTTGCAATGATTGGCAAAAAAAACCCTGGTCAAGGCTATAATTGCGGCCAATGATGCTTTAACAAAGTACTGCGTAACAACTTTAGTATCTTGCTGCAACATAACAAAATTGAAAAAAAGTGTATACTTTCTGAATGCACTGTAAAAGGAGTTGGTATTTTCTTGTTTAATCTGTAGATACGTTATGTTCCAACCAACTGTTCTATACAAAAACAAAAAATATCAATTTCTAGTATCAAATTTTTGATAGTATGAAAGTTAATTCAGGTCTTATTTGTACTAAATAAATGTACAGTTTTAAAATGCATCAATACAAAGAAAAATGTCTATTAAAAATCAACAGGATTGAATGTAATATATTTTTTATATAAGTTTTAGTATGGTTTATTTATTAATAAAGCGCCTGCCCATGTCATCTTATTTGTAATACTTTTGCACCTAAATATTTATAACCATTATATTTATAGAGCAGAAATGATCAGACCGGAACATGGCGATTGCATATTATGTAGCCTAAATGATTCAGAAACAAATGCTAATTTATTAATTTCACCATCTTCACATGACATGAGGCGGGGCACAGGGGAGGGCAGGGTGCCAATCCACCGCAGGGCACACACACATTCACACCCTACAGGCAATTTAGGAAGGCCAATTAACCTAATCTGTATGTCTTTGGACTGTGGGAGGAAACCGGAGTACCCGGAAGAAACCCGTCAAGCACGGAGAGAATTTATCCTTTTGGTCATTTTTCGAAACTATTTTATAATGTTATGGGGAAGTTCTTTTGCATTATGGTGTCTTTCAAACACAATGTTATCTTTGGGACGTTATCTAATGTGGTTATTTGACAATGTACAAGGGAAAGTCACTATTCATGTTTTGATAACTTTTTTACTCTTTCAATAACTAACCTTCCCTTAATATTCTCTCATGGTTTCCCAACATGCTCTGGACACACAGTAGGACCAAAATAAATAAACAAATAAAAAAATTATATCCTGCTGTTCATTAGTTATATATTTAAAAATATATTTAATTTGATATTTTCTTATATGAATCATTCTTGGCATCCTTAAATCCTTAATCCTATTTCTTTTTATAGCAAATTTGAAACATTTGATTTTGTTTTACAAAAAAAATCACTGGGTGTGATTCTCGCCTTGGGTCTATGTGCCTGGACTTTGCATGTTCTCCCTGTGCTTGGTGTGTTTCCTCAGGGTACTTCGGTTTCCTCCCTCAGTGTGAAGACATCCAGTTTAGGCTAATGGCATTCCCAAATTGGCCGTAGTGTGCGCACAAGTGTGTAATATGTATGTGCATGTGCCCTGCAAAGAATTAGCACCCTGTCCAGAGTGTACCCCGCCTCGCGCCCTATGTCTCCTGAGATAGGCTGCAGGCCTCCTGTGACGCGGTATACAGTATAAAGTGGTATAGACGATGATCGAGTGATTTCTCCCTGTAATTCACCGCGCCGCTGACAGATGGCGCTCCTTACACACCTCACCTTTCCCGAGCGCTCCACGTCACACTCAGTACGCGGCAGGGCTTCCGTAATCCATGCGCGCACACCTCCTGCGTTGAATTATGGGATGTGAGTTTTTCGTCTTCAGAAACACCGCATAGCTATCGAGCAGAGCACTACATTTCCCAGAAGCCCCGCTCAGCCTCGCAACTCCCAGCTGGATGGAGTCTCGGCCAGCTGACGGTTCCTCGGAGGAGACAACGCTCATTAACGGGCAAGAAGCGGACAGGAGAGCAGCTGAGCTCTCCGGCGTCATGGAGTAGCGCTACGAGAACGAAAATAAAAGAAACACAACGATAATACTAATACCAGTATTTATCGTTAGAATAAAATAAATCAGCTTCTTGCCCGAAAGCTGACATGTTCAAGCGCAGAAGAAACTAAAATATTCGCCCCGACAAAAAAATAACAAGGTTTGTCGGTGACACCCCTGAAGGTTGGATTGAATCTGCCTCACAAACTCGTCCAAGATGTCCACGGAGGAGATGCGCGCGGAGATCGCGCGCCTGACCAGCGAGCTGCACGAGACCACGCGCGAGAAGATCCAGGCGGCTGAGTACGGGCTCGCGGTGTTGGAGGAGAAGCAGGCGCTCAAGCAGCAGTACGACGAGCTCGAGGGAGAGTATGACAGCGTCCGACAAGAGCTGGACCAGCTTAGAGAGGTGAGCACACTTTTACATTTATATCGAAGCTATTTAAAAATATATATATTTATTGTAAACAGAAAACAATCCTCCCAAGGTCAACAGTAGCCTTCTATAAGCGTCGGAAGGATGCGGCGTTTTCTCAGGAACCGTACTCGCCGTTAATGCCGTGTCGCTTTCGGCTTTGTTCGTAATTTTGTACGTGCTTATTTGTAATTCGGGACGGTATTTTGCTGAAAAATGTTGTATTTCTTTTTTTTTTTTTTTAATTATTATTATTATTATTATTATTATTAGTTTGTGCCTTGTGTTTTACAAGGTCATAACGAAGGAAGGCTGTGATACTGTTATTCATTTACATTCCTAATAGCATCCCGTGGGCTGTGCGATCGTTACTAGGTATCGCGCATGCGCATTGCACAGACTTTTTAACGTATTACTTTAAATTCATTCTTTTTAATAGTAGCTGTGACGTCAGTATTTGTTATATTATAATAGCAGGAGTGTGTTATGGTGGCACGGTTAGCATTGTCTCCTTGCACCTCCAGGTTTGAGGCTTCAATTCCCACCTCAGGTCTGCGTGCATGGGGTTTGAATGTTCTCCCAGTGCTTGGTGCGTTTCCTCCGGGTACACTGGTTTCCTCCCACAGTCCAAAGACATGTATATTAGTTTATATCACTGTTAATGTGATTGCCCGTTGTGTGTGAATGTGTGAGAGTGCTGACCGGAGATCACACCATGGTCATAAAATAGGAATAAATCGCCTTTGGCCTTCACAGTTCTTAGCTGGACCACAGAGGTTCTTGCATTAATGAAGTTGTGCATTATGTATGTTAACTACAACTGTGGTATTAACACACATTAGAAACATGTCTGATTAAAAGATTCGTTGCAGGGAGAAAAAAAAACAGAAATTAGGAAAACAAAATCTAGGACTAGGACAAGAATACAATGAGGAGGAAGCGTGCTCCAGAAACAAATGAGTGGTGGATCTGGTGTAAATGTGAAGCTAGAATTTATATGAACTAATACATTCATGTCAGACTGGACATATATAGATGCAGTGTGTTACATTCTGAAGAAGATAAATGAAAACATAAATTGGCATGTGTTTTGCTCTGGTTAATATACTTGAAGACCTGAGTTATATGTGCCTTTAAGTCCTGTCTGTGATGCAATTTTCTCATTTGAAAAAGCAATACTATTATGCAACTGTCATAAAGCTTTATCATGTGACTTTATATAGCACAGTTTGAAAAATGGCGGGCTCGGTTTGAATTTTTTTAAAATCTCAAGCAGGAAGTGTGCTTTTCCCGCCTGGAAAGATTGACAGTCCTGCCAAACGAGTTACAACCCACACAGGCATGTTGGGAATGTAGAACGAGCTCTGCAGATAAACGACAGCCCTGTAGTCTTTGCTCAAGCTGATTTCTTTCGTATCTCCTTTACATATTTTTTTTATCTGCTAAGGCAATCACTGCATCCTCTTCAGGCTAATATTTGATGTCCTGTGTCATATCGGAGAAGTAGGTGAAAGAGAGAAAGTGGCGGACCGCAGCTGTTGTTTAAGCATTAAGTATGGCCTGAGTAAACTGGATGGAATGCGGAGTGTGTGGTGAGCTTTGCTTCACAGGCCATTTCTGTTCAAAATAATGAGGAAGACAAGCGTAGGTTTGTCTTGCAGATTTCTGTTTTTCCCACAAACCCCAGCATTTGTGTGTTTTTTAACCTCAACTCAGAGTCAATTTCTGTCACATAGAATTTTGTTGTTGGTCACAAATCCCTGGCTAAAACTCTAAAACAGCACCGTGTACGATTACGCTTTAAATTCCACATTCTGGCAACCGCTTGAGCTCAAACCAGCATTTGGTGTGGGCACGGTGGCTCCCACTGACGTATCTTTCTGAAATATGGAGAGAGGGTGAAAATATTTGCAGTTGAAAAGACCTTATTGAGAAGGAAAAAATGGGGGAGAGAGGAGGCAGTGGAAACGTTAACGCAGTTTGTTGCAGTTTAGTCATCTGTCTTTTGTTCTCTTTTCACCATTCTGTCATGCTTTTTGTACTGATTTCCTTAATGTTCTCTCTCTCTCTTTCTCTCTCTCTCTCTCTCTGGGGTTTCTGTTTTTTCCCTTTAAAATAGAAATGGGTCAAAAAGACAGTAAATCTTTCCCAGTTTAAAAAAAAGGCTCTCAGAAAACAGGATGTGGCTTTTGTAATCATCTTAAGGACCATTTTTCTTTATCCGGACAAACATCTCCTGCTTATTTTTTTAAGATAATTTCTGAGCAAGTCAGAAACAAACCTCATTAATTGCTGTATTACTTGACGTGTCACATGGATGTTTTTGTGTGGTAAACTGTTAATAAAAATCTTAAACTGAAATTAGTCTCAGCTTTTTTGTAAAATAGCTCAATTGAAGACAGTCAGCTGTTGTCTATTGTTCAGAGAAACACAAGGCGAGTTTAGCTATCACAATGTGGTAAACATGGGTAAAAGCAGACCTGGACTGGACTGTACTGCCTGCCAAAACCCACATTCAAAACCAGTTGTGGAAGCACTTTCAGCAAGAAAGCACATCTGATAATGTTATGTCATCGTAAAGAATACTTTGTTTTCTTAATACTTACATCAAGGTAATTCCAAATTGCTTCTGAACCATTCAATGTTTCTTTTAACTTTCATCATTAATCAATGTGAGTGTGAGCTACTGCCAACATGCTCACAAGCTCACCTCACCGCGTTATCCGCAGCTAACGCAAGCTTGAAATAGACTAGTTATTACCACAAAACTGAATCCCAAATCCCTCTCTAACCCCTGAACAATAGCACTACGTTGTGTGTAACACAGTATTATATACTGTAACATGCACTGTAACAAGCTCTTAATTTTACCAGAACAGTTAATTAACTGAGGCTTAGCTAAGACGTAAAGAAAAACTTACAGGACTGGACTTGTAGGAAAGATACAGGAGTGTCCATCACATCTATAGTTTTTTACCCTCACCTTTTGGCTAACCGTAAGAATTTACAATTACTTTTACCCCTGGTGATAATACATTACATTATGGTTTGAAATACCTGTAGACCACTAGATGAAAGGTTCAGGGTTGCAGTGGAGAGAAATGCAATTAATGAGCTTTCCACACATAGCCAGTGTGCACATTAGGAGTTTGCATGATATAATTTGGCACAATTGCGATTTTCCACTGAGAAACAGTTTTTTCAGAAGGTTTTATTCCTAGTTCGGTCAATTTCCAGTTCAGGGGCCAAATCTGTGTTCTTTTTCTTATTGCCACTATTAAAATCAGCTAAGATAAAGGAAGGTTTTGAACATCTGAATGTTACCGTTTGAACTTTTTCCTCCAGGTGCATCAGTAAGCTGATATTTATAAAATGCTGAACAGTTAATGACAGGCCCTGATAATTTGTGTAGCATCATTATTTCTTTATTGCTTTATACTTATATTGTGTTGAAATAAAAAAGAATGAGTGACGACGGTTTTGGCTGACAGGTTTATGACAGTGTATTGTTAGAGACTGAAACAGCTGTTACACACAGTGTTGACCAAGGGGCGAAACGGTCCACAGTCGGCCCTTTTCTTCACTAGAATTTACGTTCTTTTTGTCTTTAGTATTCATGAATTCACTTTAGAGTTGGAATTTAATTCTGTATACTGGGGTCAGGGGCTAAAATGGCAAAACTAAAAAAAAAAAAATTACGATAAATGTGCTGTACTGCTTTTAAACAGTTTTGTTTTAGGTGTATGCATTTTAAATATCCGTCTTTAAGGTGCAGGCCAAATAAACCCAATAAATATATGGGTTAAACATGCAGAATTGGCAGTAGTGCCATAACTTAATGGAATATAATGTCTATATTATATATTTAAAAACAAAAAAGTAGGATTGGAGCTCATAATGTGATTTTTATTTTTATTTTTTTACAGATATTGAATTTTATTATTAGTAATGATTTTTTTTAATGATATTGTTCGCCATATTGTCCAACACCAATTATATACACAAAAATTCTACCATTAAACATGAATAAACATTAGTGCTTTAAGACTTTATCTGTCTGTATAACAACCCATTTAATGAGCCTGTGGCATTACATCATACTAATGGATGATTTCCACAGAAGACAGATCAGAGATAAAATCTTAATGACCCATACCAGCTAAATTCTGTTTTCAACAGTGTCCATCATCCCAGGATTACAGGATGTTTTTAAACCTCTTCCATATACTCAGACCAGGACGGCTAACCAGGACATGAGACAAAAGTCAATCTCTTTATAAGCTTACAGAGGTTTCTGTCTCGACTGGGTACCGATGTTCAGACTGTAGTAGGTTACAGTTAAGATGTATGACTGATTTGGATGCCTTTCGATAATTACTATTATTGCTGCACTTATTCACTAAGCGTTTCAGTATTTTCAGCGTCTTTAAGTTTTTGCTTTATGGCAAAAATTAGAGTTAGGTTTTTTATTTGCGTTTGCATTTCTGCAAACTAACTTAAAGTGTACGAGATCTATTAGAAAAAGGCTTTAAATGCCACATAAACATTACAGCACAGTGCAAAAGCTTACTTCAAATATTTCAGTATTAAGGTTAAGGTCAACTTGACAGTGCTGGGGCTCGAATGGAGATTTGGAAAAGGTGCTTATGGAATGTATAAAGCTATACATTAGAAATTTCATGGGCTAGGTCCAGTGTAAGAGCTAGTTGGTCTGTAAATGCTGATATGCATTTCACACAGTGCTCTGGGACAACGCCAGGTACTGCTATCCAGAGGTGGAAAGAGTACAAGAATTTAAAAGTACTGTTACTTCAGTGAAATTTTACTGAAGTACAAGTAAAGTTACCATTATAAAAATCTACTCAAGTAAAAGTAAAAAGTAGCTCATAAAAAAATTAACTCGGAGTGAATGTTACTGAGTAATTTATTTTAATTTTTTTTACAGCGGGGTGGGATGAGGCATTCTAGCGTAGTTCAAAAAACATGAGCTAGATATAAATCTCAAACTAGTTGTTTTTAACTGAAGGAACACCTTTGCATAATAAAGCTGTTGTCTTTCTTGTGCTTGAAAATCAAAGTGGTCACTTAAATATGGCGTTACGTCCCAGTCTAGGGTTGGACCGTACAGCAAAAGAATGGTTCAGGGTTCTATTTTAAACTGTATGGAAATGGTGGTATATGGCAGAAAGAACTAGATCCAGTCATTAACTGATGAAATAATGAGGTTTGTATTGCTTTACAAAAAAATGCACGCACGCGCACACACACAACAGGAGTAGGATCAGATTAAGGGTGGACCCAGGCCAAAATAATAAACTAAATGGTATTTATATTTAGTAGCTAGATTTACTGCAAAAAAAAACAACACGATCAAAAATACAGGTACCTTCCCTGACTCCCTAAACCAAAAACAGTGTATAAATTCCCTCTTCCCAAAATAAATGGCAGCCACGCCCCTACTACTCGGAGTCAGTGCACAAACATACAGTGCACAAACATACAGTGAAATCATCTACAAATATATACAAAGACCAACCAAAGCAATAATCAAAGTCAAAGGGAGGCAAAAAGTCAGAACCAAATATAAAAACGGCAAAATCAATTTCATTCCTCTTTCCCGAGTCTCTCTCCGGTTTATATACTGTATGGTCGCACTGGTTGATGACGTCAGTCTCAGGGTGGAAGCGACCGTGTGGAAGGTCAGGTAGATGCCGATGTGGGGACAGTCAGAAAACCTGGAGTGGAGTCTGGAGCGGCGCGTGACCAGGACACGATACACACACGCGAGCTTAGATTTAAAATGTAGCGGATTACAATACTTCAAACAAAACATACATACTTAAGTAAAAGTAAAATTACAGATTTTAAAAACTACTTAAAAAAGTAGAAGTACACAAACACTACTCAATTACAGTAACGCGAGTAAATGTAATTCGTTACTTTCCACCTCTGCTGGTATCGGTACCCGCTATCAGCAAGTACACAAAATAGAATTTCTTTTACTTGGTGTGACAAAAAAAAGTGGTACTGTATCAGCAGTGATGGGAGTCGGTGGCCATCCCATAATCGATCATGGTTTGAGAAAACCAATCGGTGACTGATTAATAGTTGGTTTAACCACTTAATACAATGCTTCTTTGATAGATAAGTCTTGGTCATTATATATTTTTTTGTTCTGTGCACTGACTGTGAAATTTGTCACTAGGAGTATAAATACAATATAAGTAATTTGGGCCAACACACAGCCACAACCCTCGTTCAGCTTCAACTAGGGCTGGGAATTATCAGCGACCACCTGCTACGATAATATCAGGATAATATTGCGATTTTGATCCTTTTATTAATATCCAAATTTTATATGGATTTCATTTTCAGATGTTATGATTGTGCTGTTGGAATGCTCCAAATGCAGGATTATATAGGAACAGCAACATTTTACCACCTCAATGCACCCATAAATTAAAAAGGATTATGGAATCAGTGTGGCGATACAATGAATCACCACTAAAAGAATCATGATGTGTAACTGAATCCATTTTTCCCCCGATCTCTAATTGCGACTCATATGAAGCATCCACAGAGCTAAATGGAGGTGGTATCAAAGTTACTGTATGGTGTATTTAGTGCAAATTAAAATCTTTCCTTTCCTTGTTAGCGATACAGCTAGTTCCCAGTGAGCTATACGGCTAGTTCCAGTTTATCCATTAATAAAAAAAATAGATTTATCTTGATTGCCATTTTTAATAATTGATTGTTTAGAATACACAGGAAATCACATGATCATCTATAATAGGTAACAGTGCATCTCTAATTTAAACAATCAACACTTACACAGCGTGTCAATGCTTATTCCAGTATTTAGAATAAAATTATTGAAATATATTGTAATTCTATTAGTTAATACATAGTAATTATTAATATTTAACATTCTTAACTTATTCTTTATATAATTTTAACATTCCAAAACCTGCCAAACATTAGTGCTATTGAATTGACCGTCTACACACCATTCACAGCTCTGCAAAGTATTGGTTGTAAAGAATGAAAAGCGAAGAGGTGCACATTTGTTTCTGCTGTTACAGAAACACAGACTTGTCTTTGTCATTCTGTTTCCTAGTCCAGCTTCCTTCACCTTGTCCTTTGCAGTTTAAGCTGTTTGCAGTTTGATTTTAATCGATTAATTTCTCTAAACAGATGCTTTTGGTCAGCCTTTCTCTGTGCCACACATTACCCTGCATGGTGTCGAACACAGAGGTCACGACCTGTCATCCGCCTATGCTTAACTCTGCAGTCTGCCAGATTGACAACTTTTTATTTGTTTAATTTGCTAACTTTTTAAAAACTGTTTTTTAAAAAAAATAATTTTGTTGCATTTTGTGTAACCTAGCAAATTGTGTG
>JAAGKR010002578.1:0-11332 GCA_011419295.1 Clarias macrocephalus | reverse complement strand
GAAATCACATGATCATCTATAATAGGTAACAGTGCATCTCTAATTTAAACAATCAACACTTACACAGCGTGTCAATGCTTATTCCAGTATTTAGAATAAAATTATTGAAATATATTGTAATTCTATTAGTTAATACATAGTAATTATTAATATTTAACATTCTTAACTTATTCTTTATATAATTTTAACATTCCAAAACCTGCCAAACATTAGTGCTATTGAATTGACCGTCTACACACCATTCACAGCTCTGCAAAGTATTGGTTGTAAAGAATGAAAAGCGAAGAGGTGCACATTTGTTTCTGCTGTTACAGAAACACAGACTTGTCTTTGTCATTCTGTTTCCTAGTCCAGCTTCCTTCACCTTGTCCTTTGCAGTTTAAGCTGTTTGCAGTTTGATTTTAATCGATTAATTTCTCTAAACAGATGCTTTTGGTCAGCCTTTCTCTGCTTAACTCTGCAGTCTGCCAGATTTTGACAACTTTTTATTTGTTTAATTTGCTAACTTTTTAAAAACTGTTTTTTAAAAAAAATAATTTTGTTGCATTTTGTGTAACCTAGCAAATTGTGTGTTAGTCAGCATTTAATACCAGTATCACTTTTTTATATAGCTGAGATGATGTAGGAGGGAGAACTAAAAAGGGTGTATTAGTGCTATATGATCTGATACATACAAGGTTTAACTGAGAATGTCATCAGGGAATGTGAGAGGCCATGACGGCACACACATGCACACGCGCAAACACAAACACCCTTCATTCTGTTGCCATGACAAAGACCCTTGTGGCACTATGTAGGGTGTGTGAAGACAGTGAAAGCATTCACATTTGCTCACACACACAAACTCCCACGGCTGATACTGCAGCACTGCAGCAGCTGCATGCTCGCATTGTTCCTGATGGTCAATGCCGTAAATGTCTTAAGAGAACAATACAGCCTGTGAGATACAACCTGTGCCTTGCTAGAATTGCCCACAAGCTGAGATATGGCCTGAATAAAAAAAACAAAAAAAAAAAACAGACATTTAATTACACTATTAAAGACAACACCGATCGGCTTGGCATGCTTTTAAGAAGCTGTAAACGGGTTGACGTCTCAAGAGCCTCCTTATTTCTTTTTTTGGGTCAAGCCCTTAGTGTCTCAGGCGTAATCCTGGCACCGGGCAATGGCGTGGGAAAATCGTAGCAGGTGCCAAGGCTAGTGCTGCCTCTTGTACCTGAATTGCCGTCTCTTGGGCTTTTCAGAAGATGGGCACCATCTTATCAAAGGATCGCTTCTCGGACGTGTGAATCAAGAGATTAGAGCCAGCCTCTCAGGTTTAGCATATGAAAAGACGTGTTCAAATGAAGCTGTGCTGAGCGTTAATGGTGCAGGAAGGATGCTTGAGATCTAGCGATTTTAGTTCCTATTTAATGGCACTGAATTTTGCACAGAACTTGTAAAGCTGAACACTGAATGAAGTATATTTCTGAAGAGGATGAGAAGTTGCCCTTGGTGCAGATTAGTTCTAGAACGGTATCGTGTCGCCGACGGTGTCCTCTCTGTGTTTGTAATGTACAGTGGGCTGAAGTAATCCAACTCATTCAGGATTGTGTTTATGCAGTGTGTGAGGAGGAATGAGCGAGTGCGACAGGATGCAATTAGGCGCTAATCTACAGTGAGTGAGTCTGAATCTCTGCCCACACGCCCTCAATGGGCTGGCTTACAGAGACTGGCAGCTTTCCTCAGATGTAACCAATGTCAGATGTAAGTGAGCAAGGAAAGCATGCGTGTGTATGTGTGCATGTATGTGTGTATGTTGGTTGTGCGTGTGTGGTACCAATCATACAAAAACTAATGGTTCACGCAGGTCCCTCAGTGGACACATCGTCAGCATTGCTGCTTTTAACAAATGGGACTTTCCTTCTTATACCATGAGGGATTTTCCACATTCAGGAGCTTGAGGCTGATGAAACTAAATTAAATGAGCGTCTCTCTCTATCTCGCACGCACGCTCGCTCGCCCATTACCCTACTTACTTACACTGAGCACTGTGTGATGCTGCTGAATTTTTCCACCTCGTCACTCCACTTGGTTGGTTCTGTTCTTTGCTGCAGTACATAAAAGAGGAAGAGCAGAACGGGTAATCTGGTTAGCTTTGAAAAGGAAGTGTGTCTAAAAACAGCAGCTGACCTCATCTGTTATTATCAGCCTGAGCTGAAGGTTGGCAGGCGGATGAATGTTCAGAGTTCAGATGGATCTCCTGCTTCATGTCCTTCTGAAAGGTCTTCTGCTTTACACTGGTGCTCTGTTATCTGATCCAGCAGGCTGAGAGAAAGCTGTTCCTTTATGCAAATTCATGTAAAGTCAACATCAGCGTTGGTTGATTTGTTTTAGAAGTCAGACAGTAGGGGAACATTCACGTTTCCAGTCACGTAAACACATCGATGAAGCACTTGTGAAGTGCTGCACTGTTTTATGTTCAAAAAGCTAATAGAAATATTCCTCTATTTGTTCTTGGAGATTAGAGCTGATCTGTTTTAGAAATGTTAAGTGCAGTGTGCTGTTCAGACATCCCGTGGTTCCTGCTGTATTTTTTCAAATGCACTACAAAAACTATACGCTCACAGCTCGGTCCAGTTGTAGCCTTAAGGAACTGCGACTTGTATAAAATCCATGATGTTCTTTCAGTTTGTAATGTGAAGAGTCTTTTTTGATACCTCCTTGATCTGTTGGCTTATTCAGCCTATTGAAATAAAACTGTCAATTATGTAAACTTGCAAATGTTAAATAGTCTAAAATAGCTGAAAATATAAACTATTTCCGTCTCCGTGTGAGTATCGCTTGTTTTTCATTTGAGATCTTGGGCGATTGGTGCATTATTGCCACCTTCTGGGTTGACAAAAAAGGTAAAAGATTATTCCTGTGTTTGGGACATGACATGTAAACAATCAATCATCACAAGTTACACAGCATTTCACTGTTTATTAGGTACTTTTGTCATTTTTAATGCTTTAAATTGAAACGAATTGAAAATCGCAATGTCAAAATATCAAAATCAAAACATTCTATCCATGATTCATACACACAAATCCACAAGTTTAGATTTAATTTCTACGTTCTAGCACAATACTGGACTGTTTCCAAACTATAAAAGAACACATATAGTAGTAGGTAACTAACTCACATCAACAACAATTCAAGTTATTTCAAGACACAAAAGTCAGCTGTACTGGAATAGTTCTTGTAATAATGGTATTTTCAAGTGCATTTGTAGAACCCATCAAGCGCCATGATGAAACTGTTTCTCCAAAGACCAAAAACTACCTCTGCTGCAGAGGAGACATTCATTTAGAGTTACCAGCCTCAGCAATCACCAATTAGCAAACATCACCTCAGATTAGAGCCGTTATGAAGGATTTACCGAGTTCAAGTAGCAGATGCATCTCAATATCAACTGTTCATAGATCATTGCATATTTCGGATGCCCTCAGTATTCCTTTACAATGTAGAAAGAAATAAAAATCAGGAAAGGCCATGGAGTTGGAAGGTGTGTCCAAAGTGTTTTTTGGACGTGTATATTTATGTGCCCTGGCAATATCTCTGCCTCTGCTTTTGTTTATTTTTAAAATAGGTTTTATAGTTACACTTCAGACATACCGTATGGCGTAACTTATTCAGTTTAATCAGACAAACCTTTTGGCTCCAACAGCAAACCTGTCTCACATCTACTGCTTATCCATGAACTCTTCAGCAGCTATCTCAGTATTCTGCCCCCTTTTTCCCTCCATTCAATTCCTGCTTCCTGTTTACTTCAGTACGGGGCCCTGAGTAACGGGAAGCATCCGGATTGGGTTGAAATAGCAGCCCAAAAGGGTGGAAAGATCCGGAAGAAAAGACATGACTTGCTCATTTGAGTCTATAATACTCTGTTTGGCATGCAAGCTTATTAATGTCCTGACAAAAAAGTAAAAAAAAAAATAATAATAATAATTAAATAAATAATCCAGTAATTCAGTTTACTTAAATTGGGATTAGGGAACAAATGAAATTGAATATGTAAATAATGGAGTTATTACTAATTCTGGCTTTTCTTTCTAGCTCTTAAATTAAAAACCTTTTTATATTTTTAATCAAGTGTTTTGACCGCAAATCAGGAGCTGTGTTCCCAGTCCATGGATGCAAGCTGGGATGACCTAGGTCTGTGTGCTTTAGGAAATCATGCCCCTTGTGCATGCTCCAGTTTTTCTTTTTTCAGCATGTGTCTAACCGAAAACAAGTTCCTCATGTCTTATTAGACCCACAAGAAACAAGACATTGTAATAATGCGTACTGGATACAGGAACCGAATTATCAGCTACTGTATGTGTGGGTAAACTTTATGGTGAGAAGTGAATCAAAACATAGATTTCCTTTTAATAATCGTTGAGATCAATTCACTTATACAAAATGCAGAATAGACACTCAAAAGCTACGCTCAAATTTTTACTATCTAGAGAAAATCCACCACAGTGTTCACCATGCAGAACCTTTCTGTCCATCAAACATATTTTTAATTCGATTGGAATTCTTTTACTCCTTTGAGGAACTTGTTTTATTCTGTTGACACTTTTAAAAATGTTTTTAAACAAGTAAATCCAAATTTAGTTTTAAAGTTTGCAGAAAAAAAAAAACATTTGAAACTTCATATCGAGTTTTAATATTGAATTACTAAAACTGACTGTCATCATGAATATAGCCGTAGAAGCTGGAATAGCATTAAAAAGATACTGTTCACTGTTAATAGAAAAGGTTCTGTATCCAAACGAAAGACTTTATAAAACAAAAGTGTGCGGGTGAGTATTGGCATAAGACTCAATGTAAAACGTACTTTGGAGGGTGTGTGTGCAAGTGAACCCGCAGATGTTTACTGGTGTACCACGCTGAGACTTCTGTGTAGCATGAGAACAGAGAAAGGGCGAGAGAGAAACAATTATCTCTTCTATCTCAATCGTCAGGAATATCAGGATCCACCCTTTAATTTCCTCCTGGCAGTGTTGTAATGGCAAGAGATAAGAACTACTGTACATCTCAGTGGGAATGTAGACACGCACACAGTTAGTTGCCATTCTTGTTTGTTGCACCCGCCCTGATTGCAGGGTGACACTTGTGGCTGCGTGATGACAGATCCATAACCACCATGCAGTATCAGAACGGCAACAATCCCGTGCTCTGCTGGCACCAGATACTAGATTGATTTGTATCTGATGTCTGATTTATATCCACAATGCTCCTTGATCTCAAAGAAAGATCTTGAAATTAGATATACTGACAATCCCTGCTTCTTCCTTCCAAGCCTTTTTTTTTTCCTCCTCTCACTGTGCTTGATATACAATAAGAGATAAGACATGGATTTGTGCATTAAACATTAGACAAGGAAGTGCATGTGAGGAACTGAGTAAACCATGTGCGATCCGAGGAATTTATCAGATTTGTCACTACACCACATCGGTGCCTAGGTTTTATAGAACCGAGAAAATCTCAATTTCGTCTTTTAGACATAAACAGAAAATGAATGATTATGAAGTGAATGAGGCTTTTAACAGCTTTTTGCTTTAACATTTGTGTGTGAGTCTTCTTGAGTCAATTTTACATTGCTGAAAAAGCTTGTCTTTACAAGGGCTTTGTAAAATCTCTACATTCGTGCTGATCTTGGTGCCCCACTCCGGTTTTCAAGCTTTCATGAGAAGAGAACAGAAGAGTCAGAATCGATAACAACTATAGCAAAGGGTGCTGCACAATGTTTACACACACATGTATGTGTGTGCATGTGTTGGTCCGTTAGGGGGAGGGGCTGGAAGGTTGCCAGCTTCTTGAGTATCTAAGAAATGGTGTGTGTGTGTGTGTTGTGTATGTGGTCTGCGTTTTGTGAGAGTGTGTGTGTATGAGGTTGAATGCCAGTGTTCCTGTGGGAACCAGTTGGGCTTGAGTTTTTTTGGGCGTTGACTCGAGTGAACAGTAACAACACAGGCTTATATAACCAGCGTTTAAATGGGTGGGTCAGTCTTACTAATGATTTTTCATGTGTCTGCTTGTGATGGAGCGTCTCTGTTTCATTTTCGTCTTGAGAACAATAGAAAAATAGTTTTGGCCTCTCCAAGACGAAAACACTAATATTTCATGGAAATCCCGCAGTGTTTTCCTGACTAATGCTGGTGTAACGAACTGCTGCAGTGCCGTACATGCAGATCTGACTAGTGAAGCTTACCTTGTCTAAGTGAAGATTAAATTATCTTGTTTGAAATGAAATGCAGGGGTTTGTCCTTTCTCCTTTTTCGCAAATCAATTACAGTTAATTAACTGCTATATATGATCCATTAGATGTTTGATTAAGCATATCTGAAGTTAGATTAATGAGATTATAGAAGGATGAGCCACATGACTTGCACAGACATGATCGCACCTTACAGACAGGTAGACTTTGTATTTTGTTCTCTTTCTATTTCACACAAGATTAAGTTTAGTTTATAGGAAGAAAAAATCTATTTGGTCTCATGTAAAAACATGAGTATTAAAATGTGTTTTCAGTACAGGTTTTCCATTTCTAATGGTCTGCTGAAGCCAAGACTCTCTGAATGATTTGACTGACAAAAATGTGCAAGTACATGTGGTTCAAACGGTCTTAACCAGATTAAGGGGCCTTTCCCACATTCGTGAATGCTCATCGGTTCTGTGCCACATCAGATATCTTTCACATATGGTACAGCGGAGGCCAAAAATATTAAGACAACATATGCCATGTATTATAGTTATTCCTGTGCAAAAAACAGGTGATGTCACTTATTAGTTCAAGCCTGTCTGGCTAAAGAGGTAATTAGAATCTGCTGGTTTTAGTTCCTCGATATATATTATATAACAACACCCTGGCAATTAAGATTTTAAATCATTTAAATCTTAAAATGCCAGGGTGTTGCCTCAGGCTAAGTTTGTGAAATGGTCAGTTTTTCAGGCTGCCACTACAGTAAACTTTGAAAAGAAGCAGCTGCCTTCCTGACCCAAACAGGAAGTGTGTCAGCTGGATAAGTCATCTGCACAGGCTAAGACTGATGTCATGGGAAAGTCATGCTACGGCAATGCAGAGCGGATGAATACAGATGACTAAAATCTTGAAGAGAAGGCTCTGTAATGGAAGAGGCGCTGTAGTGGTACTTTCGGAAGGCGTGAATGACACAAAACGGAGATGAAAGAGGAGGATGTGCAATTCCCTTTATTCCTTCATTTTAAATGCGTGGGACACTATTTAGTTGGAATTATTTTTATTTTACATACTTACTAGCCCGATGTTAGGCCAACTTGTTGCATTCTGTCTGACTCAAGCGGTTCTATAGGATTTATACTATTTATAATGGGGTGAAAGGCATAATATTTAGACGTACTATATACTGTATGCAGACAAATAGACGTGCATCACATTCTTCACTCAGCTCTTTCTCTGGGAAAATACTGACATAATATATACCGATATATAAACCGTATGTTTCTATGCATATGGCAATAGGGCTGTGTGTGTGTTTGTGAGAGGCAGAGAGAGAATATTGTCCTTCCCCAGTCCCATTGTAGTATTGTAACTAGTTGGTGGTAAAATATTCTGTTTATTATACTGTAGCCTTGTGGTAAAGAAAGAAAAATCGATGAGGAATTTTCTATCCCCAGTAGCTGACACACCGTGACCTTTTCTCCTTGCGCTAACCGTGTTTTATCTCACTATTTTTAAAATGTTAATCCGTGCCTTGTTACTTATTGACACAGTTTTGGTCAATAAGTATTTTGGAGGCCGTGGTAGGGTAGTACACATTCGCCTGCCCTCTGACTGTGTGTGATAGAGAGAAGATTTGAAAAATAGATGTTTATAGATGTACAGTAGATGGGCAGATAGATAGATAAATAAATGAGTAGTTAGTGGTGTCTGGAAAAACCCAGTTTTAATAGGAATTATATATTTAAATACAAAGGAATTCCGTCATTAAAGGTGTGTACTTTTATACTCAGTTTCTTTTTATTTTATTCTTACTCCTCACATGCGGATATACCGAGTGTAAGAGAGAGCAGAGCGTGAGGTTGGTTTTTGCATACAGGTGACCAGAGAGGTTTTATCTGATGCAAAGGGAAGAAAAACACATGCACACACACACACGCACCCTTTATCCTGCGTGTGCATAATCATGCTGACCTTCATCTTTCATACTGCTTGACTAGCACAGACGGAGCAAAACTCTCACCAATATGATATTTTTTATTTCCCTGAAAACTAACCAGAATTCCATGAGATGTTTTGTCCAACATGCATTGCCTGTTCTGACTTCTTGCAAATCTGAGCATCGTCTAACTCGCATCAGCGGATCAGTGTCCCGGAGCAAAGTCCTGAGGAATGAGTTATGCACAGAGCATGCTGGGACAGGCGTAACGGATAGACTTCCAGGAACGCTGTACAGCTTCATGTTTAAACATGCAGTATTTTATTATAGTGGCACTGTGTACACAAAGAGAGGGAGAGTGTGTGGGGGGGGGGGGTGGGGGGGGGGAAGAGAAAAAGAGAGAGGAGACTCTTCTCTGCGGAATAGTAGAGCTGCAATGCAGAGGCTGTTCAATAGTCAGCTGTTAACTCCTTCATTCCCATCTCGCTCTTCGTGAGATAGTGAAGGGTTGAAGCTGTTACTTCTGGATAGTTACAGCTTGAATGATCGTCATCATTGTTTTACTTCACATAGAAATCACAACTTGGAGTTAATTTATAAGCCGCAGTGTGTTATTGCACTTGTCCAGCAAGAATAAGTGCGAGGGGAAAGTGTCACAGTGCGAGGGGAAAGTGGAACTTGAATCTGGGTTGTGTGTTTGAAAACTAGATCAAGTGTCAAGCTCTTGGCCCAAAAAATAAATAAATAAAAAATCTGAAAATTTTTAGAGATTGCTACGTGTTTAAGAATATCATGCAACACTCTTTAACTCCAAACTTACCGGTGTATAAAACAATTACTCAGTATTGTTGCTTTGCACATCAGCTACTTCAAACGAAGCCCACATCAAAGCTCTTGAGCTTGCCACAGAGCGACCATTTTCTCCCTCGACTGATCTGACCTTCCTAAATGCAGCACGAATGGACAAGTCAAAAATTAATTAGCCAGATGTAGCACGGGACCTTATTATAGACTAGATGTGCGACTTTGTTCTTGTGGAAATTAATTGTACGCTCATAATCATGTTTTAAAAAATGTACAACGCCATCTGTTGAATTTTAGAATAAACATTTTATGAGTTATCGTGAAGTGCACGTAATGAAGGTGTGAGATCGGGTTTATTAAGTCGATTTCAAATGCACACTCATAAGCGCGCATTTAAAAAATGTACAGCGCCATCTGTTGAATTTTGAGATAAAGTAGTTGAAGTAATGATTTTTTCAAGGTTGATTTTTATGCTATAAGGACGTTTTCCGTTTAAAATTTTAATTAGCATATTTTCTCTTTCCGTTGCGATGAACCAAGGCCTTTGTTACCTCAAGCTCGGCCAAATACACCAGTGAACTCTAATAAAATTAGTTCACAAGTTTACAAAAACCTTCATGATCTGTTCTATTACTCGTCTTGCATCCCCCCCGATTTTTTTTCTGAAATATCTTCAATGTACAGACATACCAACTTTACAGTTTATTATATGTGTATATTGACATTTAATTTGTTTGTTTTTGTGTACCTTTAAACTTTTAGTATACGACATGTTGCAAAAAAAAATCACTGGGCAAGCCGGAAGTCCCTTTATATTTGTCATTGCACTTTCATTCATGCCAAAAGTCTGTTAAAAATAGTGTTTCCTGATAAACAGCTAATGTGACTGGGTCATAAATAGAGGTTTGACATTGTCGTGAGGACGCAGCGAATGCATCCAGATCCTGGACAAGTTTGTGCAAGACCTGAACAAAAGCCCGCACGTGTTTCGTCTAAACAGTCAATCTTGTGGCAATGGTCCAAATCTGAGAGATTAGATTACAAGAAGTTTGAGATCGCAGTGTGCTCTCAGGGTAGGCCACTGGTCCCTGGTCTAATTTATTTATTTATTTATTATTATTATTTTTAAACAACTTTTAGTAAGCTGTGTGCTCAGCTAAGCCTGTTGCACTTTTGCGTGCGCTCCATAACACCCTGACATTTCTCTTTGTTTTAAAGAGTAGAGCTAGCAAGTGAAATTAGGCAGCAGTAGGAAAAGATTATCTGCCGGCACTGATGCCATTGGTGGTTCTCTAGGGGAGGATCTCAATCAGATTTCAGAAGAATGCAAGACTTTGTCCTTTCTTTTTCTCCATGTTTGGAGATAGGAAGCTGACAGCGTGGACGGAGTGCATTTTATTATCTCTGATTAACAAATTACAGAACTACATCCTCTTTTTTGCAGCAGCAGGCAACAGGGATATCCTCACTTTGAAATTTTAAATTAAATACGTCTTTGTTTAAAATACATTAAATAGACATAAAAAATAATTACTTAAGTTATGGTTTTTTTTTTTTTTTTTTTTTTTTTTTTTTTTGCAATTTATGTATCGCCACACGGACTCCAAAATAAATGTTTTTTAGATTGTTTTTTTAATTTACATATGTTTGCATTTCAGGTGGTACATGTGGTGTGCACTAAACTATTCACACATTGGCACAGCAGCCTGTGTGGTAGAAGCAAATTATTTACTATGTTTGTTTAGAATTATAACATAATATTGGATCAGGGATTTATCAAATCGTAACAGAATCAAATCTGCATCTAGGTATCATGATGATGTAGCATTGTAACTGATTCTAGTGCTAATTTTTTTGTTTACTGCTAGTACATTGCTAGTAGTGCAGAGCAATTAAATCAAAAACAAAGTATGAGCATGTGCACTTATTGTATCACAGTTCTTTTGTGATTTGTGTCGTAACAAATCTGTCGCCATTTGTGTCGCCACATTGACTCTCAAATAAATGTAAAATTTATAGGTTTGCATTTGCAATACAAAATCAAATCTTAATTGATATTGTGATATCGTATCAAGGGGTGATTCCCATTCCTAATGCATTGTCAGAATAATCAGTGCTTATTCATGTTGAGTTTTGCCTGAACTATACTGAACGTGACCGATGGACTCTGAGACTTGTGCTAAATCTGTCCAATCAAAAGCCTTGTTTCAGTGCGTTGTTTGTTTTTGAACTTAGTTGTGTGTGTGTACAAGAGAGATTTCAGAAGCTAATAAACACGAGACCAGAAAAATACATTGCTACCATGCAACTACTGATAGTAGCATTACTTGCTTCGAGTCTTGATTAAATACATTTAAATTCTAAAACAAATCGTT
>JAAGKR010002577.1:72687-91010 GCA_011419295.1 Clarias macrocephalus | reverse complement strand
TGTGTGTGTGTGTCTTTTTTTATTTCTGTTTATCCTATCTCGGGGCTGATCTCTGTTTATTACCTAATTGCACTTTCACATGACCATCCTTCCGACAAGCTTCAAAGCTTCTATGCGTGTGAGTGAAAACAGAAAAGCCCATTATTTTTATGCTTGAGGGAAAAGTGGTTAACACCAAAAGCGTGAGAAGCTCAGCACTGGAAATGTTTGCAGCCAGAATATGATTTGACTGCATTTCCAGCAATCGGTTATTGACATCTATTTATAATAATGTCAGGTCGTATTTCAATGTGGCTGAATTTAAAGCAGTAAAATAATTCAGCAGCATTCAATACACACATTGAGGAAATTATCTGCCATTCCTCTAATTAAACCTACAGGATCTACTCCGTCATGGTCACATGACCATCACTGATAGCAATATGTGGGTTTGTTTATTCATCTTCTGAAAGCTGCTGAAGTGGATCTGGAGCCTATCCAGGGTTCACTGGGTGTGAGGTAGGAAAATACGTGCATGTCGCAGTATGCACACACACACACATTCACATACTTATTCACACCTAAGAGCAATTAAAAGCAGTTAATCTATCTACTGTACCAGCGTGCTACTGGGAGGTGTGAAGGAACAATGCCCACTCATAATGATCACTTCCCCTATGTGGTCTATAGTCCCTGTTCCTGTCCTGTTTCCCCATTGCCATGGCACTGTATGAGTCTCACAAGTTGCATCCTGTCTATTTTGTCCATTTGCATTTGAATGAGCAACAGTCTGAGACAGCACTTCTTCTTATTTCACAGGCTTCTTATTTCTTATGGCCGGGAATCGAACCCGGACCCTGGAGGTGCAAGGCGACAGTGGTAACCACTACACCACACTACAATTTGAATATTGTGAAAAGGTTCAATATTCTAAGCTCAAAGTGTCCCACTCTAATCAGCTAATTAAGCCATAACACCTGCAAAGGGATCCTGAGCCTTTAAATGGTCTCTCAGACTAGTTCAGTAGGAAGCACAATCATGGGAAAGACTGCTGACCTGACAGTTGTACAGAAAGCCTCAAAAGGTAATTGCAAAAGAAGTTGGATGTTCCCAAAGTGCTGTATCAAAGCACATTAATAGAAAGTTATGTGGAAAGGAAAAGTGTGGAAGAAAAAGGTGCACAAGCAGCAGAGGATTGTCAGAAAAAGGCCATTCAAAAGTGTTGGGGACTTTCACAAGGAGTGGTCTGAGGCTGGAGTCAGTGCATCAAGAGCCACCACACACAGACGGATCCTGGACATGGGCTTCAAATGTCAGAAGCGTCTTACCTGGGCTTAAGAAAAAATAACTGGTCTGTTGCTTAGTGAAGTTTCCTCTGTGTTGATTTGGGGAGCCATGTCATCTGCTGGTGTTGGTCCACTGTGCTTCATTAAGTCCAGGGTCCACGCAGCCGTCTACCAGGAGATGATTTTGGAGCATTCCATGCTTCCTTCCGCTTTATGGGGATGCTGACATTTTCCAGCAGGACTTGGCATCTGCCCACACTGCCAAAAGCACCAAAACCTGGTTCAATGACCGTGGGATTACTGTGCTTGACTCGCCTGACCTGAACCCCACAGAGAATCTATGGGCCATTGCCAAGAGAAAGATGAGACATGAGCCCGAACAATGCAGAAGAGCTGAAGGCCGCTATTGAAGCATCCTGGTCTTCCATAACACCTCAGCAGTGCCACAGGCTGATAGCTTCCATGCCACGCCACACTGAGGCAGTAATTGCTGCAAAACCAAGTACTGAGTGCATATGCATACTTATAGTATTCAGAGGTCTGATATAGTTCTATGTACAACAAAGTTTTATTGATTGCATGTAATATTCAAATTTTCTGAAATTGTGGATTTGAAGTTTTCATGAGCTGTAAGCCATAATCATCTCAATTATGACAAATCACGGCTTGAACTATCTTGCTTTGCATGTAATGAGTCTCTCATATATTAGTTTCACCTTTTAAGTTGCATTACTGAGAAAAATTTACATTTGCATGATGTTAAAATTTTTCGAGTTTCATCTGTAATTATATATGATATATATTTATAATAATGATAATAAAAAATATTATTTTAAAGATAAATATTATTTTTCAAGAAATCCTGAATCAATAAGCATTCCCATACACGTTTGAGTTAAATTCATTGAATAGAATATTTAAATATCCGGAATATTTGAGTCAAATACTATTCGGAATGAGTGATGTACAGTATAATCTGTATAATTATTTGCACTGGAGATGCTTTGGATTGCTATTTCTAGTATTCTCCAGGCATGTACTGTCTGTAAACATTATGTAGAGTTACATTCTTTATGTCTGTAGTTTTTAAATTCACCAACAGCCAGAACCGAATTACTTGTGTATGTCAACATACTTGGACAATGAACCTGATTCTGATTCCGATGTGGACCTATGGTACTGTGCAAATGTCTTAGGCACCATATTATCGTAGTAGAGATATCGTCATATATGCCTGCATTATTATGGACAAAACCATTCACTATGTCACATACTTAAAAATTCATTAATAAATAACGAATATTTGCATGCCTGTAAAGAAAACATTGCATGACAAATCAGTTTTCAAGAAATCTAATGTAGGCTCCAGGGTTTTACATGATAAAAGAACAAAGCGAGTGTGACAAAGTTACCAGAAGAACAGACAGCAGCAAAAATCTGTATCAAACACTACTGATTTTTTTTTCAAGAAAAGAGTTCTTACTCTTTATTGCTCTATATAGAAGATTATTTTACATAGAAAAGCTTTAAAAAGCATCTTTTCTTTTTCTATGTTCCCCAGATGTTTGCATAGTACTGTAAGTAAAACAGCTGTTAGGTTTTACTGAGTGTGCTGGAGAATACGAGTTCTTCTGGGATATTTGTCAAACATATTTGCCATTTGTATTTTCATGCAAAACCAACATTATGTTTTTCTTCTTTTTTTCCCCATCTAAAATCTGGTCTGTCATGTTCCTTCTTGACAGGCGTGCAAATATTCTTCGTTAATGTTATTTATTTATTATTTTAAAAAGAATAATTTTTAAGGTATTTTTGATATACTTAATACACATACTGTACATTTGTAAGAAAGATAATTAACTGCCTAAGACTTTTGCACAGTACTTGCATCCCTCTTTAGATATTTCTTCCTGTAAAGCTTTCCACCAGGTTCAAAGTTTACAGTTTAACCTACAGAGAATCGCGATCTGTCCCTTCCTTCTAAACAACCGTCAAGTTAGTGGTTTGTTGAATGCATAAAATTGAAATGTTTTGTGCAAATACTGGATGTGTTCCCAAGCTGTTCCAAGCTCTGACCCCACCTCCTACTTGTGCATGCAATACAGATAATCTATAATAAGTCATATTTTCCATACTAGATTCTATGTCCCATTTTTGCACCTACTTTCCATACTTTCCATGTCGCTTGCTCATGGTTCCCTGTTGACATGGTAATTAACCAGTTTCCCTGTTGCTTGCTACACCTGCCTAGTTTCTGTCTAGTCTGTGTAATTCACAGTAACTGTCTCCTTAAAGTTCCATCAACTTAAAATCTTTCAGCCTAGCGATTTTGTGTCGGACATCGTCAATGCACATGTAAACTGGCCACATTGAATTGTTTTGATCAAGATGGTGGATTGGTCTGTCTTCACATGATGTTGGGCACATTAAAGTACCAGAGCACCGGTGGCTCAGTGGGAGGTGTTTCGCCTGCTTGGGTTCGATTCCCAGCCACTGGATGAAGTGCCTGCCCCAAGCCCAGATAAAAACGGGAGGGTTGTGTCCAGAACGGCATCTGGCGTAAAAACTTGTGTCGACCCATTGCCAGGAGCAGGCGAAAGACCAACAACAATTTATTTAATTTGCAACAACTAAAAAAATTATAGCATGAGTTAGGCTACTCAGTAATGCAAGTAAAGAACGATTAATATGAATGAGCACAACAAACTCTTACTTAAAATTGGAAACATCATTACTTGATGTAACTGATTACCTCAAATTTTTTGAGTTTGCCAACTTATTCAGGTTTACAGTGTAAGCCTCCTGGGATAGGCTCCAGGTCCCCGCGACCCTGAATACAGGATAAAGCGGTATAGACGATGAGCGAGTGAGTTTGACACTTTCAAGCATGAGAAATTTCAATACAAGTCCCGGTTTGATTTGAACATCACACAACATTGATTTGTAATTGAACCGTCAGAACCATAAAAGCTTTAAAAGTACTTCCCATGGAAAATTCTAAAGATACGTTCTGAAGATACATAAAACCTTTATTTCTGAGAGTGCGCTGTATATCCGTTACTACATCATGTGCCTTGCAAAAAAATTTTATTCAGACTTCACTTAAAAAGTTTTACCCAGTTTGGTCATTTTGCCAATCACTTCCCACCCACCGACTAACTTTCCCTGATCACATGACAGCTACCGGCTAGAGGCTCTGAACTGCCAGATAAACTTCATCATATCACAGAGATATTTAATTAAGCGGTATCACGATTAAGAGCGCGGTTATACTAAATCTCAGCAATCCATTTGTACGTTGCTGATCACAGTACCACGATTGTGATGGGATTGCTATAAAAATTGTATCAAGTAACCAATATTTCAGACACAATATAGCCAAGTGTTTTGTTTATTTTGTGCACAAAAACAGCGAAATATCTGATGATATAGACACTATAATTGTATGTATTGCTGGAAATCTTTTTCATAGATGTACTGTACTGTACTGTATAGCAGATCTCTGTTCATCTGTAGGAGTGTTTGATGCGCGTAGTTATTCCTGCATGAAGTGGACCTTATTCCCTAGTTTTTGGCACACACACTGCCTGATGCAACACTTTAGATAGTAGTGAATCACTAACCAGTGTCAATTATGGTCAAAAAATAAATAAATAAATAAAATCAAACAATCCGATGATACAGATACTCAGAATCTCAGGAAGATCCTCACCAATAAATCTAGTCTTAATCTAGAAGCTGAAGGCTATTACAGTATTTCCTACCCTGATGTAAGACACACATTTGTACAGACTAGTTAATAATCTTAATCGGTTTGCGCACCTTTGCTTAGTGCGTGTATGTCTTTTCATACAACCTGAGAATGGAAGAGGTGCCGAGGTGAGGAAAATCATTTCTTACTTTTGGCAGGTGTTTACCTTATTCTGACTTTTCTCCTCTCGTTCCTTTGACAAAGTCCAGGCGGTGGAGGAGTATCACTCGGCAGTTATCTTGCCAGCTCTGATATACAGCGCACTTGGAGCGAACCCAAAGCAAACCTGTTAAATTCGGGACATTGTGAAAAGAGACGTTGCCAAGAAAAACAGTTGCTAGGTGTCTGATGAAGCAAAAAAATTTAAATGGAAGAGTCTACGGTATATCCTGTAATATATTGCTACGAGTTAGTTTACTGCATGCATTACTGTTGTATTTAATGTGGAAGATATGCAAAGTCTCAGACTGTGCATAAATAAAAATTGACTTGGTTATTACCTACAGGAAGGGGCATGGGGATAAATTCTTACTTTAGTTACGCAAGTACGCTAAGAAGTGATTGTGACGAAGATGAAATGAAATAAAATGTAATTAACACAACGATGTCTGTCTTAAAAGCAGGAAAACTAATAACTGCACAAATTCTCCACAAATTGCGCAACATTCTGTTCACTGACCTTGACATGTTGCTGTGTCACCGAGATCAACTTTCTAAACTATTACTACACTAACACCAAGCTAAAGTAATGCCATTCAAATAGGGACATGTATAGGAACTTCTGAAATACAATACACCTCCAGGGTCCGGGTTCGATTCCCGGCCAAGGTCGATTCCCATCTCTGTGTGCATGGAGTTTGCATGTTCTCCCCGTGCTTGGTGGGTTTCCTCCGGGTACTCCGATTTCCTCCCACAGTCCAAAGACATGCAGATTAGGTTAATTGGCGTTCCCAAATTGCCCGTAGTGTGTGTGTGTGTGTGTGTGTGTGTGTGTGTGTGTGTGCACTGCGATGGATACCCTAAGTCTCCTGGGATAGGCTCCAGGCCCCCCGTGACCCTGAATACAGGATTAAAAGGTATAGATGATGAGTGAGTGAGTGTTTCATGCTTGTAGGAATTCAAATTATTTTTTATCACATTGCTGTTGAATTCTCAATACTGATTTGTCAGAAGGTTGTTAGTTAATTATACATAATTATCGATAAATTATAATACATTGAGTAAAATGATTTGAGAAAAAGAATCATTATTTAAGAAATTTAATACGAGCTTGTTCATAATAAATCAATATTTGCATAAAGAGGAGCAAATCCTTTCAAAAAGTGTAAAATAATCACCTCCAGGGTGGTAATAGTGACCGCGCTTTACACTGGACCTAAAACAGCATGCCACGGGCATGTTCAATGTTTTTTTTTTTTTTTTTTTTTCGAATCTTGTGGTCTCCTATTCAGATGCAGGTACCGATACATTTTTATCTTTGACTACGCTCCACTAGTGACACGTCCAAGTGCTCAAGTGTCATGAGTGCCTGTAGGCCTACAGAAAAAAAGAAAAAAAAAACATTGACATACTTTCACATGGATAATAAAGTCACCCCGTTGGTTCACTTGGGGTTCTCAGATTTCTTCCCGGCTCCCAAAGACATGCTGGTAGAGAGATTGATGTGAATGAGCCTGTAGATGTGTGGATCTAATCAGACACACAATAAGTAAATAGATACAGTATCTATTCTATACATATAATACAACTGTAAATACTACTGAACAGATTTTAATAGGGTTGTCACAGGTGTATTTGGACAAGCTTGAGGTACTGTAGCATACTGTATAGGCGTTGGTTCATGGCGATTGGCCTATGGGAAGAGAAGATATGCTACTTTGAAATTTAAATGGAAAACTGCCTTATATCATGAAAAAAAAACATTAGTTCATCTCAAAATTCAACTAATGGCGCTGTACATTTTTTAATACACACATACTGTATAAGTTCCTGGTAACACGTAAACATTTGAGTTCATTCCAAAATTCAATTCAACAGATGGCATAAATTGCGAAAGTATAAAACGGTATAAAATATATGAACCAAAAATGTATTGCTATTATTATGACTCTTATTTCTTTCCTTCCTTTCAGATAGACTCGCCCTTAAACATTAGAATGACCATTAAAAAAATGTTAGTTTTTTTTTCAAAGAAAATGAAGTATGGACTGGTGTACCCCGCCTCGTGCCTCAAGTCTCCTGGGATAGGCTGGCAGAACCCCCCCCCCGTAACCCTGAATAAAGCGGTATAGATGAGGGAGAGAAATTGAGGTTGCCTTGTCTTCATGCTGTTCAAAGATCTGCTGAGAAGCATCTTCTCGCTCTACGCCTAGGCTGCTGCGACAGGAGAGTCAACAAAGCATTAATAATGTATTAATAGCTAAACCTCACCTGTTTAAAAATGTAAGATGTTTTAGTGCATACATTTTTTCATTAGTCTACAAGTCTCTGTTTACCCACATATATATGTATACTGTATGTACAGTGCATACTGTGATGAACTGATGCCTGAGGTTGCTGTCCCTTCTCTTAAAATAAGAAAATTGAAAATATAATGCTTTTCCAAGGACATGATCTTCCATGTATATGATTTTATACAGCTATATTTTATTCATCTACTGTATACAATACTAGCTATCCAGACCCGTTTGCCAATCATAATAAATGCAATACTGGTCCGTTGCAGCGTCCTAGTAGGCTGTTACTAGCGAACTAAGTTCATAATCATCATTCTCTTATCAACTTTTATACAAAGTTTATTTGTTGGTCACTTTAGAATGCTGCTAACAATACAGGCAAACACCATAGATGTCTTTGGACTGCGGGAGGAAACCCACCAAGTACGGGGAGAACATGTAAACTCCACACACACAGACAGGAGTGGAAATCGAACCCGGACCCTCAAGGTGCAAGGCCACGGTGTCACTAACCACCAAGCCACCACTAAATAAAAATTTAAATTGTTTAAAAAACTCAACACTTAAAATGATTATACACTTATTATGATTCCTTGGGAAAAGTCAGTTCTTTAAAAATCAATAGACAAAGAACAATATAAGGCAATGGGGCTAGTCAAAATTGGTAACAGGATAAAACACAACCATTTATTATTAAGAATCATCTTCTTAACAATAAACGACTAATGAATAGTTAACTCCTGTTGCCATTCATCCTTGTAACATTCGTAAGCAAAACAAAAAATTGTCCCCATCCATACATTTTGAACATACAGTTAAAACTCTGTAGTCCACCTTGGGACCGTGGAGGCCAATTGTGATGTACCTTTGTATTTATTCCCATTTTATGATGTGGTAGGACCTCCAGTCAACATTCACACACATCGGGCAATTTGGGAACGCCAATCAGCCGAACCTGCATGTCTTTGGACTGTGGGACGAAACCGAGTACCTGGAGCAAGCCCACCAAGTATGGGGGGAGTGAGTGAGAGGATGAACGAGTCAGTGAGTGGATGAATGAGTGAATGAGTGAGTGAGTGAGTGAGTGAGTGAGCGAATGGATGAGTGATTGGATGAGTGGGTGGGTGGGTGAGTGAGTGAGTGGGAAAGTGAGAGAGTGGATGAGTGAGTGGATGGATAAGTGGATGAGTGAGTGAGTGAGTGAGTGGATAAGTGGGTGGGTGGATAAGTGACTGAGTGGATGAGTGAGTGAGTGGGTGGGTGAGTGGATGAGTGAGTGAGTGAGCGAATGGATAAGTGATTGGATGAGTGGGTGGTTGGATGAGAGAGGGTGAGTGAGTGGATGAGTGAGTGAGTGGGAGAGTGGATGAGTGAGTGGATGGCTAAGTAGATGTGTGTGTGAGTGGATAAGTGGGTGGGTGGATGAGTGAGTGAGTGGATGAGTGAGTGGGTGGGTGGATGAGTGAGTGAGTGGTGGGTGGGTGGATGAGTGGCTGGGTGGATGAGTGAGTGATTAAGTGAGTGGATAAGTGGGTGGGTGGATGAGTGTGTGAATAAGTGAGTGGATAAGTGGGTGGGTGGATGAGTGATTGAGTGGGTGGATGAGTGAGTGAATAAGTGGGTGGGTGGATGAGTGAGTGAGTGGGTGGGTGGGTGGATGAGTGAGTGAATAAGTGAGTGGATAAGTGGGTGGGTGGATGAGTGATTGAGTGGGTGGATGAGTGAGTGAATAAGTGGGTGGGTGGATGAGTGAGTGGGTGGGTGGGTGGATGAGTGAGTGAATAAGTGAGTGGATAAGTGGGTGAGTGAGTGGATAAGTGAATGGATAAGTGGGTGGGTGGATGAATGAGTGAGTGGATGAGTGAGTGAGTGGGTGGATGAGTGGGTGGGTGGATGAGTGAGTGGGTGGGTGGGTGGATGAGTGAGTGAATAAGTGAGTGGATAAGTGGGTGAGTGAGTGGATAAGTGAATGGATAAGTGGGTGGGTGGATGAATGAGTGAGTGGATGAGTGAGTGAGTGGGTGGATGAGTGGGTGGGTGGATGAGTGAGTGGGTGGGTGGGTGGATGAGTGAGTGAATAAGTGAGTGGATAAGTGGGTGAGTGAGTGGATAAGTGAATGGATAAGTGGGTGGGTGGATGAATGAGTGAGTGGATGAGTGAGTGAGTGGGTGGATGAGTGGGTGGGTGGATGAGTGAGTGGGTGGGTGGGTGGATGAGTGAGTGAATAAGTGAGTGGATAAGTGGGTGAGTGAGTGGATAAGTGAATGGATAAGTGGGTGGGTGGATGAATGAGTGAGTGGATGAGTGAGTGAGTGGGTGGATGAGTGGGTGGGTGGATGAGTGAGTGGGTGGGTGGGTGGATGAGTGAGTGAATAAGTGAGTGGATAAGTGGGTGAGTGAGTGGATAAGTGAATGGATAAGTGGGTGGGTGGATGAATGAGTGAGTGGATGAGTGAGTGAGTGGGTGGATGAGTGGGTGGGTGGATGAGTGAGTGGGTGGGTGGGTGGATGAGTGAGTGAATAAGTGAGTGGATAAGTGGGTGAGTGAGTGGATAAGTGAATGGATAAGTGGGTGGGTGGATGAATGAGTGAGTGGATGAGTGAGTGAGTGGGTGGATGAGTGGGTGGGTGGATGAGTGAGTGGGTGGGTGGGTGGATGAGTGAGTGAATAAGTGAGTGGATAAGTGGGTGAGTGAGTGGATAAGTGAATGGATAAGTGGGTGGGTGGATGAGTAAGTGAGTGGATGAGTGAGTGGGTGGGTGGATAAGTGGGTGAGTGAGTGGATAAGTGGGTGGGTGGATGAGTGAGTGAGTGAGTGAGTGGATGAGTGAGTGAGTGGATGAGTGTATGAGTGAGTGAACGAACGAATACGTGAGGTTCGGTTTCACTTTGAGAAAACTTGCAGCTTGATCATTAAACTGGAGCAGAGCTCACAACCTTGAGATAAGAATCTGATCCTGTGCAAAGAAGAAAACACACACACACACACGCAAGACTGCTCTCTGATTCCTCTTAGCGATCGAAAGCGAGAGCTGCACTTGTGTGCGTGCAAGTGTGTGTGAGTGTGTGCGCGCGGCTTCGCCCGGCTCAGTGTGTGAGACCTGACCGGCCCTGACTCTCTCGCGCGCGCTCTCTCTCTCTCTCTGTGTGTGTGTGTCTCACGCCGCAGGGTCGCTCCGGGACGCGCCGCTCCTTCTGGACTCGGGTGCACAATAAGCGCACTTGTTTTTTTGGACCTAATTCCTCCCGCAGGCTTTGGAGGTGAGTCATATCCCTTACGTTTCGGGGTTGTCAAAGCGTAAGGAAGATTAAAGGCAGGTTGCAATGCTAGTGTGTGTGTGTCAGTGTGCAATGTGTGTACTGTATATGCACGGTGCATTATTATTTCACTTGCTAGCTGGAGTTGATCGCTTGTTTGTTTGGTTTTTTTTTTTTTGTGAGAGAGCGTTTGTACCCTGTGTTTGTCGGAGCGGATGTGGTTAGAGGTGTCAGTTTCGCAAACGTTCTCGGCAATGGAGGATGTGAAATATTTCGTGTTTTCACGCTGTGCAAGTCATCACGTGTGCACGTTGTATATGCACATGTTGGCATTAACTTTGCTTGTAACTTTGTGCACCAGTGCCAGTTGTTTTAGCTTTTTTTTCTCTCTCTCGGAGGAGGAAAAAAATCCGTCGCGTGAAAGAACACGATATATCTCGCGATATTTTCTAATCACCAATGCAAATATAGAACTATATGATTATTAATGTTATTGAGTGTGGTTTAGAAATGAAATGCTCGTTTTGTAATTTATTTTCACTACTATACTATATTGGGTGCGACTCTACTATCAGGAGTGCTGAAACTCGAGAATTAACCACTTCGCGGCTCGGTTAGTCCCTTGCCCGCCGCCGTAGATCAGGATTACGCAACCAGGCAGCGAGCGAACAAGGCTCGCGCCTAAATGACTCCCGTGCACTACTCGCTGTTCCTGCACTGATTTCACAGCCTAAGTAGTGCACTTAGGAAGGGAGGGAGGGGTCATTTGGGATTGAAGCGCTCTCCACCCAAGGTGGGCTTTTGAGGTCAAACGCTGAAGGGAGAGGCTGTGCTCGAAATGACTGTATTATTCTGCGCGAGCGATGGGAATTCCGGATCTTTTTTTTTTTTTTTTTTAACTGAGTCATATGATTCGACTCGACTCAGAGTCGACTCCCAAATGACTCGTTTGAGTTTAATAAAGAAAACAGGCTTTAGGTTTTTTCCCCCCCAATCTGTCACTGTCCTATATTCATTAAAATGGTTTCATGAAAATGTTATATACTTTCTATAATTACCCTACAGTACATGTTATAAATTTTGTCCAATTAATTACATGAGGCGGCACTGTGACTTAGTGGTTATGGCGCTGTCGCCTCGCACCTCCAGAGTTCGGGTTCGAGTCACGGAGTTTGTGCTTGGAGGGTTTTCTCGACAGTCCAAAGACATGCAGATTAGGCTAATCGGCATTCCCAAATTGCCCGTTATGTATGTGTGTGTGTGCCATGTGATGAATTGGCACCCTGTCCAGTGTGTACCCCGCCTCGTGCCCTGTGATAAGCTCCAGGCCACCTGCGACTCTGTATACAGGATAAAGCGATATAGACAATTGAGTGAATGATAAAAGTGGTTTCACAAAAATTTTATTATACTTTATAATTAATCTATAATTACCTTGAACACCATGTTTAAAGAAGGTTATCCTGGTTTATAAAAGTCCAGCTAATTACATTTACATTTAGGCATTTGGCAGACGCTCTTATCCAGAGCGACTTACAAAAAGTGCTTTGAAGTTTACGTCACTGGATAGATACTTACACTGGGTTACTAGATTATTAACTAAGTGCCATTAGTCAAACACAACTGGGAAGAGTTTTTTTTTGTGTGTGTGTGTGTGGGTGTGGGTGTGGGGGGGGGGTAGGGCAGTGTTTGGGGGTTTGGATTAGTCCAAGTGTTGAAGAAACGGATACGTCAAGTCATCGTTTAAAGATCGTCAAAGACTCTGCTGTACGGGCATCTAGAGGAAGTTTGTTCCACCACCTAGGTGCCAGAACAGAACAGAGTCTGGATGAATGTCGTCCTCAATCCATGAGAGATGGTGGGACGAGGAGAGCAGTGCAGGAGGATTGGAGGGAACATGGTGTGATTAGAGCAGAGAGGTTAGTGTGTGCTGGGCCATTTTTAGGTTTGTAGGCGAGCATCAGGGTTTTGAATTTGATGCAGGGATATGAATTGTGGACAGAGGCAGACCTACAAGGAGTGAGTTGCAGTAGTCCAGTCTTAAAATAACAAGGGACTGAACAAGTACCTGAGTAGTCTGTGAAGAAAGAGATGGGCGGATTCTTCTGATGTTGTAAAGAAGAAATTGACAAGAGCAAGTAAGGTTAGCGATGTGTGGGGGAAAATGACAGATGATTGTCCATGGTTACCCCAAGATTGCGGGCAGTGGCTGAAGGAGTGATCTGATTGTTGCCCAGGGACAAGGTCAGATGTGAGATGTCTGCCAGACATGCTGAGATCCGGGTGGAAACCTGAGTATCTGAGGGAGAAAAGGAGAGAATAAGTTGTGTCATCTGCATAACAATGGTATGAAAATCCATGTGATGATATGACCTTACCAAGAGACTGGGTATAGAGGGAGAACAGAAGAGGACCAAGTACTGAGCCCTGTGGGACACCAGTAGAGAGTCTGAGTGGGACAGATGTGAATCCCCTCCATGTCACCTCATACGGCCTATCTTCTAGGTAAGAAGCAAACCATTGCCACACTGTTCCACAGATTCCAAGGCTTGTAAGAATAGATGATAGAATCTTGTGGTTTGCTGTGTCAAATGCAGCTGATATTTGCTCCCAGAGTTTGTGCATGGAGCCTGCCCGTGCTTTGTGGTTTCCACCCACAGTCCAAGGACATGCATATTAGGCTGACCGGCGTTCCCAAATTGCCCGTAGTGTGTTAATGCGTGTGTGTACCCTGCAATGAATTGGCACCCCATCCAGGCTGTACCCCAAGTCTCCTGGGATAGGTTCTAGGCTCCCTGTGACCCTGTATATTATACAGGATAAAGCGGTATAAATAGTGATTGAGTGATTTAGTTTAAACAAGTTGTATAACATGACAAATCCCACTAAAATAAAAACGTAGTCAAGTCAAGTCCACATAAAAGAGCAGTTTTAAAGATGGAGATTGTGTGATTTATGTGTACTTTGGTAAAATTTGCATGAATGAGGGTTTGAGTTCCGCTTCAGGTCTGTGTGCATGGAATTTGCATGCGCTTGGCAGGTTTCCTCCGGGTGCTCCGGTTTTCTCCCACATTCGGGTTTGGCGTGAGTTTTGTGTGTGTGTGTGTGTGTGTGTGTGTGTGTGTATACGTACTGTATGTGTGGGTATGTGTTTGCCTACAGGCCCCTTGCGACTCTGAAGTATGAATGAATAAATAATAATATTACAGTTACTTTGTCCAATAAAAAAATGTTGCAACATTATTTTTGTCAGCATCATAGCAAAGATTGGTTTCAAATTTGACATTTCATTTTCGAAGCTGTTGTGTGTCCACACTTCACTATTATTAGCACCGTAAGCATCAAACTAGCTTGGAAGATGGAAACGCCTACATTCAGGAAATATTCCCATTACTTTGATTTTATCAGGACAAAATTTAATAAGAAATCAGAGATCAGAAAGACGCATTAAACATTACTGATCTGTTGGATGTAACGGAAAAGTAATATAATGGAGCAGTGTACCGAGTTACTTTTTTGACAGGGAGTGATAAGTAAAGTAATAATATTACTTTTGAAACAAGTTATGAGTGATATATTACAATTATTCAGTAACAAGCCCAATGCTGATCAGTAGAATCACCAGGGATCACTCGATACGATATCGAGTCACTCGATATGATACCTAGATGTCGATTTGATTCTTATTATGATATCATGATTTTATAAATATCCCGATCTGTTAAATTTCTTCCCAGATATTATTACAATTCTAAGCATTTAACCGCTATTACCATCCAGGATGCTGTGCTGTGAGAATAATTTAGAGCACGCCACCTGCAGGATTATACTGGAACGACAAGAATTTATCATCTCAAATGCAAACATACAGTATTTATAAATAAAAAATTCATTTCTTAAAAAAAAAAAGTCCCTACCTTTATTTTCAGTTGTGTTCAGTTGAACTATTTACATACATGTGCAACTGGTTTCAAGAGAAGCCAGAGTTTCTCCATCGCATATATATATCATATTATTTTTCAAATACTTAAATAATTCTGGTGAAATACTGACCGCATCGTCCCCCAGTTAACGACTCCTGCTCCAATTAAATGATTAAACTCGCTATAAACTTCGCTAGAATGTGCGCACGCAATGCGACCTACATCATCATCTTGTTCCGCCTCATATAAGCACGTCTCCCCGTTCACACTAACAAACTGCTCAGACTTTAAAATGAACTTTCCCTGAAAGCCTTTTGATTAGATTACGCAGTAAGAGTAGCTTTGTCCAAATCTGTGAAAACTGTCTCGCGCCGTTCGATTAAAAGAGGCTGCATCAAACGACACGTATTCAGCATCCGCCACAGCAAGGTGACTGTTCTTTCGAAACCTTGGCTGTTTTTTGCAGGTTTGCCTACCACAAATGTGCAATTTCCAGGTGTCCAATTACTGTGTACAAGCCATCTGTTCATATGCACACCGTGTCAGCCAGCAGCGACCACTACAAGGCCACTGACCGGATATTATTTGGATAATGCACCTACACAGCAGGAAAACTGACGTTGCGGTAATCTGACACACTTGTTCCAGCGCCGCAGTGTATCATGCACAGCAGGTCAGTCTCCGACCACAGTCCTGCGGTTGTCTGGATATTTTTGGTTGACAGGGTTATTCAAAACAAAAGCCCTGACGTGACGGAACACAGATCGCAGCTCTGTCGAATTATTCAATCTGATTGGTTGAACCGTGTGATTCGATTTCGATAACAGCGCGGCCCTGACAGTAGTCCCGCTTGCCAGGGTTTTTATTTATAACCGTCGATGACTGACGCACCATGTAATCACAGAGCATGTAGTTGTTGATATGATGAAGGTTTCTCTCTAAGGACACATTTTTTATTTCGTGTTTTGTTGTGTCAGTAGGAGTTTGTGTGTGTTACAGTTTTCTTATGACAGAGAGGGGGGAAAAAACCCAGATAGGACTCAAACATTTATATTTTTCGACATTTACTGAAAGAACTGTACGTCCCATTATGAATAATCCCATTATGATTATTAAATATGTTTCCTTTTTTGTCACCAACTGTATACTAAGTGTCTACATAAAGCAAAGTCACAGTGCTGTTGTTCTGAATATCGGCACGGCTGAAATGCGGTCGTAGACACGATAGTGCAGCCCAAGTGCTGAAGACATCACAGCCATGATGATATTTAGTACAAAAGAACGACCTCGAGTGTGATATTGCTTTTATAGAACAGTTCCACAAACAGCGTCAACGGCTTGTGATGTGTTTGTTTATTTAGACAGTTGGTTTGCTCCTCCAACTCACATCCTTATACGACTGCCAAGTGCCGTTATGCTCTATATCGTCACTCATGGAATCGCTCTCTTTCTATCACATTACTTCATCAGAACTAACTGTTGTATAAATATGCCAAGTTATTATCTTGGGATTTAAAATTAGATTTGCACCGAAAAGCACCGAAACTCTGAAAGGGGAAATACCCAATAAACTGGCAAAACACTTTACTTTTAATTTCAGTCTTGGAAATAAAGAACAAAACGAGAGCAGTATTAGAACCAGATTATAATTTTTTTTTTGTAATGAATAAATAAGATAGCATAGTGTTTAACATGAGCAGGGCTTTTTACTATACTGAAATTAGATAAAGATAAGTTTACTTAAAGGTCAAATAAGAAAAAAAATACTAAGAGTAAAATAAGGCAACAGCATTTTTTTTTAGTTTCACAAATGTCTTTAAGATTTTTGACTTTGTGTAGCAGAGACTGACTGACTTTGATCTCTTAGCATATTCCATGGATCTTTGTCATGCCTGACAGAACCACAGTTTTTTTTCTTTTTTCTTTTAAAGTTCATACTTGCTTTATTTATAAAGTCGAAAAAAAGACAGAAGAAATAGTCATCTCTCCCCAAGCACACAGACAGATGGTCAGACTAGATGGCAGAATCAATGAAAAGCTCCGGTTCAGTAGAGGAGACAGGACGGCGTTTAGAGAGAGAGAGAGAGAGAGAGAGAGAGAGACTTCGTGCACTCGTTTTAATTGATGAGAAAAAAAATGCTGTTTTCTTTGAGTTTATATCCTAAACTATTAAGATGTTCTTTGTAAATGTCAGTAAAGTTTTATGGAAGCCAGCATGGAAACAAAAAAAAGAAAAGAAAAAGATTCAGAGTTATAATAACAGAATATGAATCAAAGAGGAAAAAGACAATGTAATAATCAAGTGGAGTCAAAATAACACAGAGAAAAAGACTTAAAACTGAGAGTCAGAAATCATAAGAGTCAGGGGAAACACTGTACGAGTCAGAGAATCACAATAACACGGATCGTCAAGTAGTAAAACAACAACAATATAAGAATCAAAGATTCCAAAGAACACTACTGTACCACCACAAAACGAGTCAAAGAGTACAAATGTATATTACACACACACACTGTATAACCTATTACATACCCTAGATGGCATGTTACCAAATTAAAACCTACATAAAAGAAAAACAACCTCTTTTTTTTTTGTTGATATTTGACACATATTATTTTGATTCTTTAAATGTTCTGTGATTCTTAACGTGGTAGTGTTATAACTTTTTATTGTTGTAGTACCCATTGATTCTTCTAGCGGTGGTGGTGTTCATTTGTCTCTTTGACTATTATAGTGTTGTTGTTTTACGCTTTGATTCCTATTCTGTTGTTTTACTCTTTGATTATTATAGACCTATTTGTTGTTGTTTTACGCTTTGATTCTTATAGTGCTGTTTTTGTGTTGTTTTACTCTTTTACACTTATAAAAGAGATGTTGTTGTTGTTTTACACTTTAATTCTTATACTGTTGTTGTTGTTGTTGTTGCAATACCTCTTGGCTGTTCTAGTGGTGGTGGTTATTATGGTTCTTTCGGCTTTTTATAGTTTTGTTGCAGTTTTACCCTTTACTTATTATAATGTTGTTTTTGTTTTACCTTGTGATTATTATGGTTTTGTTTTAACCTTTGATTCCTTTAGTTTGTATTGTTGTTGTTTTACCCTTTGTTTCGTTCTACCCTTCTTATAGTATTATTTTAATGTTTAATTGTTATAATGCTGTTTTTGTTGTTGTTTTACTCTTTGACTCATGGTGTTGTTGTTGTTTTACTCTTTGACTCATGGTGTTGTTGTTTTACTCTTTGACTCATGGTGTTGTTGTTGTTTTACTCTTTGACTCATGGTGTTGTTGTTGTTTTACTCTTTGACTCATGGTGTTGTTTTACTCTTTGACTCATGGTGTTGTTGTTGTTTTACTCTTTGACTCATGGCGTTGTTGTTGTTTTACTCTTTGACTCATGGTGTTGTTGTTTTACTCTTTGACTCATGGTGTTGTTGTTGTTTTACTCTTTGACTCATGGTGTTGTTGTTGTTTTACTCTTTGACTCATGGTGTTGTTGATGTTTTGCTCTTTGACTCATGGTGTTGTTGTTGTTTTACTCTTTGACTCATGGTGTTGTTGTTGTTTTGCTCTTTGACTCATGGTGTTGTTGATGTTTTACTCTTTGACTCATGGTGTTGTTGTTGTTTTACTCTTTGACTCATGGTGTTGTTGTTGTTTTGCTCTTTGA